>CAJHQQ010002544.1:0-62817 GCA_905132885.1 Moricandia moricandioides
AAATTACAGTAACCCTTTTGAAAGCTTGAACGTTTGCTGTACTTAATTTTCTCACTTATTCCATACTTGCGTGGAGTACAGATGCTTGAGGACTTTCCAGCAACTGAAGAAAGAGCACGCAACGTTGAGAAAGAAGCTCGAACATTATTTCCAGGCAAGCTAATGATCAATTATGCTTAACGAATCATAAAAGTATATGATGATCACTATTTAGTTACAAAGTACCGTTAATTACTTTTTACCATTAATAAGTGTATAGTTATTTTATCAAAATATTTTTTTAATGAACAGTGTGCAAGACAGGCGGGGCCTAAGGAGACAGCACGTAGGTCCAAGTAAGAGGGAAAGACAGTTGAGGAATCGTCAGCAAATTTTGTAGTAGAAATCACTATATAGTAAATAAATACTTCCTCAATGTACGCTATAAAGAAGATCTTGGATTTTAATATTATGTATGTTAATAAACGTCCAAGTTTCTCTATTTTTTTTCCTTATATGGCCAATATTCTCCTTCGAGATCATATATTCACGATTACCTCTTATTCCTAGCATTTTGGCTTCCACTAATAACGGTATGCAACGAAAGAAACATGCATTTATCGTTATCGATTCACCTTTACCATGATACGTTACTTTAGTTCATTTCATAATGTTTGATGCACTTGAAAAGTATAGTATCTACTGCCTACTTGCTAATAGTACTGGTTATAAAAAGCAAAAGAAAAACGCATACACGGCTTAGATAGTTAGATGCAAAATTATTTGGAGCAAAAACTGTAACTCGTTAATTTTCTACACCATTGTAGTAATAATAATACTTCTCCATTTAATTACTCTTAGTCTTACATGTCCTAAGTTTTTAATTCGATGGGTCAAGCTAACTATATATATATATATATTTTTTTTGAGAAGTATGCTACTATATATTTTGATCGCTTAAACCCCTCCACATAAACAACTCGTATTGCAAGAGAAAACATAAATTTAACAACAACAAAATTACAAAAGCCCCATGCAGAGAAATGAATTTCTTAAAATGGTCAAACATTTTGTTAAAATGCCTGAGATATGTCTCTCAAGTTTCTTCAGCGTATGGTATGCCCTAGTAGATACACAGTAACGTTGACGTGTAGAAGCAGAGTGCAATAAGTTTCTCTTCCTGAAAAAACGAAAAATAAATACAGAACAGGCTAGTGTTGGGTAGATCTTTCACATGACTAGAGGTTGTTCTTGATATTTATTGATTAGTAAACTACTTTAATGTTAAAAGCGACGTCGAACCACTCTCATTTATTAGCTATATCTCACTCACTAGTCACTACCACAACCTCCATCTTCCTCACTTTAAAGTTTAAACATACACCAGATCATATTTATGTCATCCATGTGCACCTCTTGCTTTTTTTTTGCTAAAAATTTGTTGATGTGCACCTCAAAAAAAATGGTAAATCTATTTAATAAATAATTAAAAAGAAGAACAGGCTGGTTCAATTGTTTCCACAAATCAAAAATGGTTGGAACTATATTTAATAAGAGAGAGAGAGGTGACACAACATTGAAGTACATTAATCTCCCTAATTAACCTCTTTATCTATTTTCTCCATGTATATATATGTATATAGTATATATGTAAAATCTATGTACACCATTCACAAATACCAAAGCAAGAACATGGATCGTTACATGACGTCGTTTTTGCTTCTCCTCTTGGTCTCAACAGTTTTCCAAATTTCATTCGCTGAAGACGTTCCAACGACACTTTTCCCTGCAATCATGACATTTGGTGACTCTGTGGTTGATGTCGGAAACAACAACTATCTTCCGACATTTTTCAAAGCTGACTACCCTCCTTATGGCCGTGATTTTTCTGGTCATAAACCCACCGGCCGTTTCTGCAACGGCAAATTAGCCACTGATATTACCGGTAAAAATCTGTTACTTGAACCTCAAGTTATCTTTTGAAGTTGCTTCAAACTCAAGTATGTTTCTCTATTACAGCTGAGACACTAGGGTTCACTAAATACCCACCAGCTTATCTAAGTCCAGAAGCTTCAGGCAAGAACCTTCTCATTGGTGCTAATTTCGCTTCAGCAGCTTCAGGTTACGATGACAAAGCAGCTCTTCTCAATGTCAGTTGACTCTTCTTTCTCATTTGATACATATTCCCTCAGTTTTTTTTATTTGACGTTCTAGGATTATGCACACAGATTAAGAAACATTTATTTTTTTATCATTTTCTAAACAAAAACACCATTAATTGTTTACCTAACCAATAGTAAAATAGAAGCTATAATATCATTGGTCATCTAACATTAATTACTAATCAATTTTACATAGAAAATTGGAAATGTCAAATAATTTGGAAAAAAAAAATTTCCTGTAAATTATAAAAAAACGGAGTGAGTATCTTCTTTTTTTTATTCTGATTTTTTGTTCTTTTTTGTTTTTCTGGCAGCACGCAATACCGTTGTATCAGCAAGTTGAGTACTTCAAGGAGTACAAGAGCAAGCTCATAAAAGTTGCAGGAAGTAACCGATCTGATACGATCATAAAGGGATCAATCTATCTGTTAAGTGCAGGAAGCAGTGACTTTGTTCAAAACTATTATGTTAACCCTCTTCTTAACAAAGTCTACACTCCTGATCAGTACGGATCTATGCTTATTGATAACTTCTCTACATTTATCAAGGTAACATTGTACTCTCCTTTTTTCAAAATTGCAAAGGAGGTGATTGTGACTCTGTGGATGCAGCAAGTTTATGCGGTTGGGGCAAGGAAGATCGGTGTGACGTCTCTGCCTCCAATGGGATGCCTTCCAGCTGCAAGAACACTATTCGGATTCCATGAAAAAGGTTGTGTGTCGAGACTCAACACAGATGCTCAGCAATTCAACAAGAAGCTTAACGCAGCTGCTTCAAAGCTTCAGAAACAATACACTGATCTAAAGCTTGTTGTCTTCGACATCTTCACCCCACTCTATGATCTTGTTCAGTCCCCAGCTAAATCTGGTACGTCACAAAAAATAATACTCTATCTGTTTCAATATACATAATGTTTTAAAAAAGTTTTGTTGTTTCATAATAGATGAAGTTTGCAAAATCTACACAACTTAACTTCATAAAAATATGTATAACCAATTTGTATTTTTATTATTTCTGTTTATAATTAAATAAATTAGTTTAAAAATTATATTTTAATAATATTTTTGATAAAAGTAATTTTTAATATTTGTGCATTAGATTAAAATATCATCTAATATGAAAGGGAGGGAAGTACATAAAATTTTATAACATATTTGCTTTAGATAATACATTCATCATGATTATTTGAACAGGATTCATGGAGGCAACAAAAGGATGTTGTGGAACGGGAACAGTAGAGACAACTTCGCTCTTGTGCAATTCGAAATCTTACGGGACATGCTCAAATGCTGCTCAGTATGTGTTCTGGGACAGTGTTCATCCTACTGAAGCTGCCAATCAGATTCTCGCCAATGCTTTAATTGGACAGGGCTTGTCTCTCATTGGTTGATCTCTTTTAAGTCTTTAATTCTCTTCTGTAATAGCTGTGTATGTTTCTGCCAAACCTTGAGTCTTACACTGTTATTTCTCTTTGGATTATGTATCAAAACCACCGCCATATTTACTTTACACGAATTGATGATTACTTAATGCACGTAAACCAAAAGTTGAGAAACAACTTCTTACCAGAAAACTATATACAAACCCTTATTGTCCTTGTTCTTGAACGGTTAAAAAGAACATAGTAGCATTCCTAAGCAGTGAGAAAAAGGTCAAGACACAGCACAAGGGAGACAAATGTTGAACAACTTTAACTTCATGTGGTCGTCCGTTGAGAGATTCCACAACTTTCTTTGCATTCTCTGGACGACAATTCTGAAACCTCTCGATCTTCCCATACCTCCCCTCATAACCACAAGACTAGAGACAATGCCACATTGACAAAACATCGTGTAAAAAGTCCTATGTAACACTTTAGAGCAGATTCTTCACATAAACGTTTGTAAATTCTTGTTTACCTGACATAGGTGGCTCTTTCATCCTTGTTAATGAACTTTGTTACAAACCTGAGAAAAAAACACACCAAGTAAAACAAAACAACCATTCAGTGAATACAATTCAACCGTAAGTTGTCATCAAAACAAACATTAATCATCAACCTCTCATTCATCATCAGCCATGGGAGGCACGAATAGCAGTTAAATCAGATTGCTCAATAACAAACTGAACAAACATAAACCTTTACTTTGGCCATTCTCTTCAGCGACTTCTCAAGAAAGAATGACACCAAAAGGTTAAACACTCGTTCTAAGCAACTGCTAGTGATGGATCTGTCAAGATTCTTAACGAAGATATTCCCCAATCACCTAGTTATTTCTATTCACAAACTCGCGGACAATCACCTAGTTATTGAAGATCTTTTGTAAATATTCTTTCTGTAATCTTCATGATTATTTAATAAATAATTTTATCTGGTAATAAATGGCTTTTTCTGGGAATTGAAACGAGAGAGGATCGAATAGGGCTGTGTGCTTTCTATGGGAACTGAAATGGGCATTCAACATGGTTGTGTGCTGTGTAGAGAGAAAGACAAGACACGCGACTGCTATACTCGCGTAATATTAAAACTATTTAAAAAGGAAAAGATGTATCATATCAGGTGCTGAGCAGCTGCGGAGAAGAGAATTTGGTATATGTATTTTTTAATCCATAGTAAACGGACTAGTTTTGGGGCTTATTGCTTTTTCAGCTTTCTATCTTGGGTATGTTACTATGTCGTCTCCTCAAGGCTCATAATATCATTGCATTTATGGATTTACAACACCCCTAGGTCGCAATGGGGATTCTAACTCCTGAGTTTTCAATATATATATACATATACATATTTTGAGAACTCCGGAGCTAAAACCCCTCATTTGAGATGTTCTTAGGGCATTTTTAACCTTGAAACACTATGAGTTTCTTATTTATTTTATTTTTCCTGATTTAAAAAAAAAAATTAAATCGAACTAATCGCGAACCGCCATGTGTCAGTGAGGTCCGCGAACAGTGGAATAACTAAAACAAGATCAACTTTTAATTAGACAATTTAAGAGTTGGTTTTTGGGGTGTTAGTATGTCTCACCTCTTAAGAACCCCCACTAAACACTCCCAATAATAATGTGTCTTCTTATGGAAAAAAGTTTACTGCTAGTCTTTTCTTTTTTGGACAAAGCTTATTGCTAGTCTACAGAGCAATAATTATGCCAAAATCCTCTTGTTTGGTTGAGGTTACTTTGTATTACTAAAAACCCAAATTTTACATAGGATAGTTCTAGCATTTGGTGCCTTGACAAACATATTGTGAGAGATTGCGTACCAATTAAAAAGTTCAAAGAGTATATGTGACACAATATTCAGACAAAAGTGACATAGTTCGTGTTGTAGTGACTCATCCGTTATATCTTTCTAAGCTTGGGCAGAACACGTTACTTTCATGATGTAGCAAAGGTTTGATAAGTGGAGAAAAGGTTCATACTTTCTAACAGAAGTTGCAGTTCTTCAACTTTATCACTTTAAGTGGTCAATAATTTCATACTTTTTATAACATCAATTGAAGTTCTTCAAGTTTATCACTCTAAGTGGTGAATATTTTTTGTACTTTTAAAGTCAATTGAAGTTCTTCAACTTTATCACTTTAAGTGGTGAAAATTTTCATATTTTTAACATCAATTGGAGTTCTTCAACTTTATCAATTTAAATGGTGAAAAATTTCATATAACACCAATTGGAGTTCTCCAACTTTACTGTTTTAAAAAAATGCTTTCGAAGATGGAAAGACAAAAATCAAGATACTGTATATGGTTTGTATTTGTTATCTAGAAAGCGTTGAATTGAATTCGACTTATATGAAGATATCATGAATTTGGTGATAGGTTTATTTGAAAATATTTATTAAAATAAATCGACGATTACAATAATCAAATTTAATAAATAGATAAAAAATAAATGGCTAAAAATATTTCTAGTTTATAAAGCTGTTAAAATGACTTGTTAGAAAACCCTAATTTTTTCTTGCTGTGTTGAACATTTATTGTGAAATCCATTCCTAAGCGACTTCTATATCGCATTTATACTGGCTTATGCTGGCTTTTTATGTTAAGCTGAATTTTCTCTGTTTTTTTTACAACGATTTCATTTTCTCCTTTATGGGACTTTAAATCCGTCAAAGTATACATGCCGACTCCATAGTTAATTACCTTGAGAAGAGAATATTTCTATATTTAATAACATAATAATGTCCTAATTTGAAAAAATCGTATTATGAATGGGGAGTTATGTTACTTTCCTTTGATTTAAGCTGCCCGAGAGAATACAAGAAACAAAAACAAAACAAAATAAGCCACCCAAAATAAAATGCGCTGTTCATCTGTAAAGCATATTGTGTATACATATTCTGCAAGCAAACCTTGCATACGTTTTGTGACTTGTGGTATCAATTCTCCATTTAATTACGTTGATAAATGCCAACCTCCACCATTTTTTGGTGTAAAAATCAACTTCCACCTATTCATTTGTCAAGTATACCCCCAGAAATACATATAAGTACTTACTTTTTGGCCAGTGCATTGATATGGATGTTTCATGATATGACCATATCATCGCTAATTTGTATAAATTCAACGAAAAATATATATGTGAATATTTTTATAGTTTTTTCAGGATGATATGATTTATTGCTGATTCAGATTTTTATTGAGAAGATTTTTATTTTATTTTATTGATTACTGATATTCTATTGATTACTTAGACCATGTATAATGTACAATGGTTTCAAAATTAAATATTCTCTAGAAATTGATGTGTTTTTATTAATTAAGTGTATATTATTTTTTTTTGGAGACTATCATTTCTTTTGGAGACTATCCACCGCTGACAGATAAGTCCGGGTGTTCTTTATGGGAGTTAGAATCCACACCACCTAATCACATAAGGAACTAGTAATTTCGCATTAAACGGGAATCGATCTCTAGCTTAAATCAATATGACAACTTTTCATCCAGAAAAAAACGGTAGACCACTACAATGTAGTTTTGATATTGTCTTTAATGGCTTTTACTTTTTATCTTACCCTAAATAATTTTCATAATCAAATTTTATTTTTAAGAGTCTTAATGTAATGATTAAACTATTGAATCTTTTATTCAACATCTCTATTGTATATAGTTTTATAGAATTATTATATTTCTGTTTGTTGATTTACCCATAAATATTTTTTATTTGTTCCCTCATTTTAAATGTATATGATCATATGTAGAACGAGTCTGAGAGCATCTCCAATGTATTACCCAATTTTTTACTCTAAAATGGTGTAACATCAAAATGGAGTTGAGTTTTACTCCAATGTATTACTCCATTTCTTACTCCAAAAATATATATTCTTAAATAATTCTATATTTATGTAATTAATAATTGTTAATAATACCTCCTACTTATAAGAATTTATCAATTAAACATTTATTATTAAAAAGTACAAGAAATGATAAAAAAAATACATATGTTGGTTCAATAACTATTATTAGGATAATTTCCCCCATAAATTCTTAACTAATGCATTTCGTAATGAAAAATGAGCTTCTTTATCTTTAATATTCCTAAATCGAGCAAGAAAATTTTAAAATCGTACATTTTCATCTTCTGCAATTTCAATATCTGGAGGTTGAGCTTCTCCTCCAATTCGATTGGTGCATCGAATTCACATTCATCCTCAATTATCATGTTATGTAAAATTATACATGTAGTCATGATGTCATATTTTCTTCCAAAAAAGAACATGTCCTTTCACAATGACAAAGCGTGACTGTAGAACTCCAAATGCACGTTCAACATCTTTCCAAATGCGATTTGCCAGATTATTAAATCTATTTTATGCTATGTTATTTTTATTTTATATTATTTATGTTTGTTTTTATAATTACTTTATGCATTTTGATGTAGAATATTAAATATTATTTTGTGGAATATCCAATTATTTTTCATGTTATTTTATTAATTTTAAATACTATTTAAATAAGAAATAAAAATATTAAAGAATTAAAGGAGTATATCATAAATAAATAAAAGTTCAACTCCAAAATGGAGTGGGACTGGAGTAAATTTTACTCCAAAATAGTGTTTGAAGAAGAAAATGGAGTAGGGTTGGAGATGCCCTGAATACATCAATTTTAAATGATAAAATTATAAATTATAAATAAATAATAAAAGGTTATGTATCTGCTAATATTACAAAAAAAAGTTTATGTATCTGCTATCACATATGATTAGTATTGATTTTTATTTTATACAACGCTTGTTAAAAAGTATTCTAAGGATTAAAGAAGATGGTTTACGTAGGAGACAACCCATATATTGCCAATAGTCGAGTGTGGCGGTTAAACAAAAGAAAAACGAAATATTCAGGACCACTTGAAAAAATGAACGAATTGCTTCATTTTCTTTACCAGTTTACTAGGCGTAATTAGGTTAATACTAGTATTTTATATATGTATTTGAGACCTCATACCACACAATTTAATAATATAGTAGGTCATAACTTGTGGTTTCCGCTGAGTGATATAATTTATAAAAAATAGTTAAATTAGTATATTTCTTAAAAGATTAAATAATAACAAAAAGTATGTAAAATATTTTATTGATTTTATCAAATTAAAATTATAAAAATATTTATTTTTATAAATTCAATATATATTTATAAAAAAATCTAATTAAAATATTTATGTAATTTTAAATCGTATATAATTTCATTTAAACGATATTTAAATAGCGATATATATATATATATATATATATATATATATATATATATATATATATATCAATGAGATTTCATATTAATATGGTGTTATGATTTGTATCTTATTATAACAAAATTAAACCATTAATCATAAATTTTTTAATGTGAGACATTTAACATGTTTAGTAATTTATATTCGTTTCTGAAATCCAAAATACAACATATACAAAAAATCTAAATTTTTACAATATTGTTAATGTGATTGTTTATTTTAATAAAAAATTAAATAAAAAATAGACCATACATAAATTGTTCTTTTTACTATTCAAAATTATTTAATATATATATATATATTTAACATTATGTAATTTCTAGTTTTTTTAAGAAAATAAGAAACAGTGTTTTTGTATATTACAAATTACTTTTATGGTTATGTTAACGAAAACTATAATATATATTTAGACAGAACAACTTGTTTTTCTAACAATAATAAAATAGATATTTTAATAATGACACATGATATAGCTCGTAAGTTATAATACTTTTCAATTAATATATTAAGGATACTCCCTCTGCTTTTAAAAAGTGCCATTCTAAAAAAAATTGTTACATAAAAAGTGTTATTTTAAAATTTCAATTCAAATATTACAAATAATTTTATTTATCTCAAATATTATTGTCAAATATCGTAATTAATAAGAATTTAAATATATTTTAAACATTTTCTTAATATGTATGATAACGTCAAAGTGACAGAGTTTAAGAAAGAGAGGAAATATCTTTAAAAAAAAACAATCATCTTTCTAATTGGTGATAATGATTGGTTGAACTTTAACATCTTTCTAATTGGTGATAATGATTGGTTGAACTTTAACTTGGTATTTTACCTTTATTTATTTTTAAATCACTAATCATAATTAATCATGATGTAACTTCCTCATATAGATTAAAGAGAAGTCATCTAATTGATTTTCTGATGATGTGTCAATCATAGAAGATTTCTCTAATTAATTATTTTAATTTGACATCCAATAATCGAAATTACATACAATACTTGTTCAAAAATGACATTTGGAAGATACATTAACTATCTATACTATAGTTGTTGATAAATAATCCAATAAACTACTAAAATCATATTCTATACTTTAAAAGTTTAAAATAATCAAATAAACAAAGGGTATAAATTTATTTATGAAACATATAACAAATTAATTCACATTCAAAAAAAATATTATAATACTTTTAAATTATTTCTATTCACAAACTCGCGGACAATCACCAAGTTATTAAAGATCTTTTGTAAATATTCTCTCCGTAATCTTCATGATTATTTAATAAATAATTTTATCTGGTAATAAATCGCTTTTTCTAGGAATTGAAACGAGAGAGGATCGAATAGGGCTGTGTGCGTTCTATGGGAACTGAAATGGGCATTCAACATGGTTGTGTGCTGTGTAGAGAGAAAGACGAGACACGAGACCATGTTTTTGCGAATGTCCTTACTCATTTACACGAGACCATGTTTTTTTTTTGGCATGTCCTTACTCGTTGAAATCGGACTCGTCCAGATTGGATGGCAACGCTGCAGTTTGTAAGCGCTAATGATCTTCAAAGCATGGACAGGGTTCTAATAAAAATGTCATTTCAGAGTTACATCTACAATCTATGGAATGAGAGGAGACATCAGATTGGCTTTTGCACAGTGGATCAAGATGTTCGGATAATTGACAAGGCGCTGCACAACAGAATTACTTCACTCAGATATAAGGTGGATCATAAGTTTGGAGGGTTGCTGCAACGTTGATTTGAAATCTCAGCTTAATACATAGGGAAAAAACATCTTTTACAGCCCTGTATATTTTCTTATTTAGGCTTTTTAGTCATATGAAAATGCCTATTCTTTTTATATTGATCAATAAATTTCATATTTCATTGAGAAAAGAATCTTCAACAATATGGTGTAAGTAAATTCAGTTAGACATGAATATTTGTAGGACGATTCAGGTGATATAGAATCGTTTATGTAATATTTTTTATAACTATAATATTATAATAAACCAACATTAAAAATATTCTATATTATATTTGTACATGTACATTCTAACCAGTCTTCGAGGTGTTTTTGTATATGGTTAAGTTTAACTGTACGTCTGTACCACAATAACCATTTGCTACTAGTATGTTGTATAGAACTGCCATTTACTACTAGAGTGGAACACCATGTACTAAAGAGTATGTTACATACTACACTTGCCATATATGCAAACCCTGAGTGGGACCCGCTTACAGATATAGGGTAGCACCACTTGCCATATTGGAAAAGACAACTATATTCGGATGGATATGTGGGTAAAGAGATATTGTTTTTTTTTGCTCAATTATTACCATATTGGAAAAGACAACTATATTCGGCTGGATATGCGGGTAAAGAGATATTGTTTTTTTTTTGCTCAATTATTGTTTACTCACACCAATAAGTGCCAGAAATAAATTGTGTCTATTTTAAGTGAAACTAGATTCTAACCTGCCATTTGAAAGGCGGGTATATTTTTGTTTTAATTTTTTTTTCAAAAATTTAATTTTTATATTTTTTTCATAATCATATTTGTGTTTAATCTTTTATCAATACATAAATAATATATAGTTGAACTAAATATTTATCAATTGGTCATGTTTCTATTTTAATATCATAGATTTAAAAAGTTTAATTTTTATATATTTTTATTCCTTAATCATATTTGTCTTTAATATTTTATCAATAGTATAAATGACTTAATTTTATTATTATTATGTAGTAATACATAATTAATAAATAATTGGACCCATTATTTATCAATTGGTCATGTTCATGTTTTAATATAATAGATGAATTTAGAATATCTGCAAAAGACACTCTATAACTTCAAATCTGAAATTTTTATTCTCCAAAAAAACCTCTAAAACTTTAAATTTGAAATTTTGAGTTGTGAAACTTTAAATATAGAATGTCACTACTCAAAAATTTTATATTTTTATTTACATTTTGATCCTTACAATTAAATATTATATTTATAATTTTTAAATATTTGTCATTTGTATTTTTGATCCTTAAATTTTTTATATCACATAAATATTTCATATTTTCATTTATAAATAAAATTAAATAAATATTTTAAAATAAGATTTAAAAAAATTTAAAACTCGATTTAGACAAAGACAATATTACATATGAAACTTAACAAATTGATCATATTATGAGAGTAGTACGAAAATAGTTTATAGAATAACATGGTGTTTTACTTGTAATTTAGTATTTAATCATGTATTGTTATGCAAAATTTTATATTTATTAATAAACTTTATGGATTTAAATTAATTATAATAAATAGAAGGACTATTGTATAAAATATAAATATTTTTCAAGTTTAGTTTGAAGTTTGTTTTGGAGAAGACTAACAGTAATAAATTTTAAATTTGAAATTTAACAAACTTCAAAATAGAATGTCTTTTTGGAGATGCTCTTAGCCACCAAAGGGGGTATATTATTATTTTTTTGGAGAGCAAAGGGGATAAACTTAAGGGTGTGAATCTATTATCTAAACAGAATCAAAGGATGTGATGTAGATGTATTTTTGAAGAGTTTTTTTATTTTTTTATCCGATGTGATCTATAATTTTTTATCGTTTTTTTTGATACACTTGATTGAATAAAAGAATTTTCCATAAAAAAAACAGAATCGAAGGAAGATGTTTTTCTGTTTCAAATCATGTATAAGGTGGATTTTTACTACTAGTCTAGTCAGGTTCCGTTGTAATCTTAGCCCTTCTTATTGTAAGTTTTGGCAAGTCTACTAACGAGCAAATCTCAACTCAACCAGCTAAAAGACGTGCCTGCTTGTCAATTCTTTCTTATTTTTTTTTATTTTTTTTTAACTGAAAGTAGCTAATAGTGCATACTGTTTTCAGGTAACTGGTTTTAATTGTTTTGAATATGGTTTGATCGTCTATATGACATATTGGGACGACTGTGAAAATAGTTTATTTTTTACTAATAAATAATCCCTTATCTTTTCTGGTTTCTATTACAGAGTGTTATTGGACCAAAGATTTGAAAGAATTTAAATCCAAATTCTTTCACTATAGTTCTAATAATTATTGTTACAAATTTCGAGGTAAGAAGTTTCAAAGATTTTAAAAATATATTTTTAATTTTAAATAGTTATTTAAATGATATTTTCATTATATTAGTTACTATATTTGATTATTTATTATTTTATGAAATATAAAAAATATATAAAATTTGGAAATTCTATTTTCAAAGATTTTTTTTCATTTCAAATATTTTGATTTTTTTTCTTTAAATGTGAAATTAAAAAGTTTACTTTTAAAAAAATTCAGATATCATTATATGAGGTGGTATCTATAATCTTTGTTTTTGCATTACAAAATATTTCTCAAAAAAATCTTATTAGATATATTTTATTGAAAAAATACTTATTTTCAAATAAATTGGAATATAGATAACATATATTCCCTATGTTTCATATTAAGTGACACTTTAGTTTTGTGCACACGGATTAAGAAAAAAATTAATTTTGTATATTTTTTATATAAAAAAATAATTACCTATATATCTAACCATATTTCAATCAATAGAAAAATAAAATGAAGTAAAAAATAATAAATTTTACATCGAAAGTTGAAATCAACATTTATTTTGTAATAATTTTTTTTTAAACGACACTTAATATGAAACGAAATGAGTACAACTGAATAATTCAATAAAGAAAAAAATGAAATCATTCGATCTACTAAGATTCCTAAATTTACTTTTTCGTTTAGATCCATCTACAGTCATTCACTCTCAGATCTTTGTTTAATATTTTTGTCTGTTTTTAGCATATCTCTTTGTTTGGATTTTACTTTGGAGTATTTATGTAGTCTGTTGACATTCAATTTTCACAGTTTTCTATATATCACCAGTTTTGTAATTATATAATTTTATTTAAGTTTTATAAATATACAAATGATATAATTTTATTTAAGTTTTATGAACTTTTGGATCCAGATCGAATAGTTAAAACTAATAATTGTTTAACAAAATTATAAATATTATTCTAAAATATTTTATTACTTCCAACTCAATTAAGATTACCATATTTAAGTTGTATTTCTTAGTGCATATTTGAATTTATTTAAATTAACAAAATATAAGCTGTATAATCTATATTTTGTTTTTTATTTGTTTAACTATACTTTTTGGTATTTTTTAACTATATATCAATTTCTCTAAAAATATGTATCTTAATTAAAATTTTTTGAAAATTATTGTAATTGTTTTTTAAAAAATCACTTATAATACTATATAGGGAATTAGGGGATAAATATTATAAAAAGGGGAAATTTTCTAAAATACCACATTTCTAATACCAATTTTCATGTTTACCTTAACCAATTTTATCTTCATTTTCAAAGAGGAGAAAAGGACACTTATAGTTATAAGGTTACTTAATCTAAGACTTAAGGTTTAGATTGAAGGATGGGATAGAGTTTTGGAATTTAGAATTTAAGATTCTAATTAATCTAAGTGTTTTTTACCTCTTAATAAAAAAGATATTTGTGAAAATATCTCCTTAATAAAAGTAAAAATAAATAATGATACCAATAATGTGGTAAGCATAATGTTTTTTAGTATTTAGGTCAAGATATACCTAAGCAAAGCAAACTTGAGGGAATAGAGTGACTATTTCATCAGGATATGAATAAATTAGTACATAGAGTAGGGGGATATCAATATCATTTTTGTGAAAATTTAGAACTGGAAATTATAAGTATGCTATAACAAGAAAATAATTCAAAAGCTAAGGTCCATAAAGATAACCATAGTATATGAATGTAGAGGATTGTATTAAATCATGTTTTAGATGATTTGAATGATTTGAAATGAATTATGGTTTTAGTTAGTGATTTTAGAATTCTATATAAAATTATGAGATTTGAGCTCTATATTTTTAAGTAAGAGGCTCCATCAATACGCTAGATTTTAAAAAAAAAGTTTTTAAAACTTGTGTTTAAATAACAAATATTTATCATTTGTGATGCAATTAACTTTCAATACTAGAGTATTTTCAGTGAAGATTTTTAATGATTTTCTTTTGTAGAAAAGGTGAAATCATTCTTTGAAAAATTCAAAAAATTCATAAAATATTTATATGATTCGTCCAGTTTTTAAAAAATAAAATTTATGTAACTAAATAATGCTCCATCTATTCTAAAATAGATGATGTTTTGAAAAGTTTTTGATGTTTTAAAATACATGTTATTTTAATATTAATTGTAATTTTGTTGAAAACATTCTGACCACCGTTGTTTTTTTTTTGATAAATTTATGAGCTAATTTTAATGCTATTTTTTGGAAAAAAATGTATATCTTAGTTCTTGTGATTTCAACAGAAAATCATACAATTTGGGGCAGAGAGAAGACTAAAAATACTTTTTTTTCCTTTAGAAACTCAATTGAGTCGTTCATTATTGACGGTGATCTGACATGTGTAGGCTTGCCATGTGTGTAATGAAAATCTTTCCTACAAACAACTTTCGATACGTCCACGTGAATCACGAGATATTAAAGTATACCAAGATATACGTAGACGTGAACTTCCATGGGTCAATATATACCCATGAAATATCCAATACAGAACAAACAATACTTTCTTCTCAGGTCAGCTCTCAACATCTTTGCCCCTTACTCTCATATCACTGTAGTTTATGTAAGACCTGCTTATATTCGTAACTACAGGTTACAATCTTTGTAAGATTGATCAAGCGCAAGCAAAAGAGATGGCCCAAAAGCTGGAAGCGAAGGGTGGTGAGAAAGGAGATGTATGGGATGATGGTGTTCACGAAAATGTTAGAAAAGTCTTTGTAGGGCAAGGCCAGGATTGTATAGCCTTCGTCAAGTTTGAGTATGTCGATGGTTCTAAAGTGGTTGTTGGAGATGAACATGGAAAACAAACACTACTAGGAGTTGAGGAGGTACCAGTACTATAATAATATATACTACACAATTATATTATGTTGAAGATGTCAATTTTGTTCGATATTAGTTACGTCTGAGGGTTGTTTTTGAGATTTATTTTTTTGTAGTTTGAGGTTGATGAAGATGACTACATCATATTCGTGGAAGCTTACCGTGATAAAGCCACTGAAGAAACCATCGTGGCTCTTAAGTTCGAGACTTACAAAGGCAAAACCAATCAGGACTTCAAGACGAGTCCGGGTGTAAAGTTTCTTCTCCAAGGTGGCAAAATTGTTGGGTTTCACGGTCGTTCCACCGATGTTCTACACTCCCTTGGAGCCTATGTTTCTTTCCCATCAACTCCTGGGTTGCTCGGAAAGTGGATTAAGGTAATACATATATCTTAATAAAAGACACAGACAACACAATTAACTAAGGGGGTTGTTAAAAAAACACAATTAACTAAGACTTTAACTGGTAATCGGACATAATGGTATCTATATGCCGTGGTATAAGTGAAAAAAAACTTGACTTAAATGAAAATCCTACGGAATAGTGGTTAACTTCACTAAATTTAAAAAATATGGAAATCTTATAATCATGGTAAATCTCTTAATACATTCCTTAACAAATACTATTAAATAATAAGGTGGAGCAAAAAGGAAAGGGTCCAGGGCTAAGATGCTCACATGCCATAGCACAAGTAGGAAACAAAATTTACTCCTTTGGTGGCGAGTTCATACCAAATGAGCCCATCGACAAAGACCTTTACGTCTTTGACCTAAGCACCGGGAAATGGTCCATTGCTCCAGCCACAGGAGACATTCCACACCTCTCATGCTTAGGCGTCCGAATGGTGTCAGTTGGAACAACCCTCTATGTCTTTGGAGGCCGAGACGCTGCACGCAAATACAACGGTTTCTATTCTTATGACACGACCACAAACGAGTGGAAACTGCTAACTCCGGTGGGCGAGGGACCCGCTCCTCGTAGCTTCCACTCTATGGCAGCCGATGAGAATAACGTTTATGTTTTCGGTGGAGTGGGTACTAAGGTGCGTCTTAATACCCTAGACGCCTACAATATCGTTAATCAGAAGTGGACGCAGTGTGCGACTCCAGGAGAATCGCTTAGCATAAGAGGAGGAGCCGGGCTCGAGGTGGTTCATGGAAAGGTTTGGGTGGTGTATGGGTTCAACGGGTGTGAAGTAGATGATGTTCATTACTACGATCCTGTTGAAGACAAGTGGACACAAGTGGAAACATTTGGTGAGAAGCCTTCCGCGAGGAGTGTTTTCGCTAGTGCGGTTGTTGGAAAACACATTGTGATATTTGGAGGTGAGATAGCGATGGATCCACAAGCTCACGTGGGTCCGGGACAATTGGCAGATGGGACATTTGCGTTGGATACAGAGACATTAAAGTGGGAGAGGTTGGATAAGTTAGGTGAAGTGGGAAAGGAGACAAAGAGTGGGTCATCATCAGGACTATCAATACATCTTGGGATCCCGATCCTATTAGATGTAGATGTTTCTGTCGGAAACCCTTTTGCAAGCCACAAGAAGAAAAAGAATGAAGTGATTGTAACTCCTGAGATCAGAGGATGGACAGCTTCCACGACAGGGACAGTTCATGGTAAGAAAGGGCTCCTGATGCTTGGTGGGAAAGCTCAGACCAATGACCGTTTCGATGATCTCTTCTTTTACGGGATCGACTCTGCATAAACGCATTAAAACGCCGTTTGATGATTACCGTGTGTGTGTATGATTCAATAAGAGAGGGTCGTGATAGTTGATATCATATGATCCTTGAGCTTGTTTTTTTTTTCTGTTTATGTATGTTTGTTTCATGTTTCATGTTTTATCAATAAATTTCCTATTTTCTCCGGAGAATATAAAGAAACAAGCGAAACTAAGGGCATCATTAACCGGGTATATTAGGGAGTTTCTTAGTGGTGGGTCCCACAGTGGGACCCACTTTTTTTAGAAAAAACAGATTGCCAAAACTGCAGGATAAGAATCGATCTTGGTCAAGTTTTAGTACTGTACGCGGGCCCTACTGACACGTGGCGGCCCGCGATTGATTCACTTTTTAATTTTTTTTTTTTTATTGAAGGAAAAAAAAAACTGGAAACCCATGTGGGTTTCCAGGATAATGGGATAATGATGGTCTAAGATCGGAGAGTCATACGTTAGCCATGCATTATGGATGTGCTAGAAACTACTAAAACGCGTGTAAGATTAGAGCCATGCATCATAAATCATATCAATTGTTAATTCTATTGTGGGTTGGTTGAAAGGTGATAAAGGTCTACAAGGATTACTGGATCAATAAAATGCTCATCTACCTGTTTAAATAAACAAATCAATGCGCATTTACATGTTTAGAAAATAAATAAATTACACTTATAAATAATCTAAAGAATTCTCCATTTTGATAACAAACCTTTTGGTCTAAAATGAAAGAAAAGACAATCTAGAGTCCTAGCTATTAGAGTATTAGGAGAGGCCCGACAGCAAAAATTAACTATCCAGAGTCCCTTTAGCAAAAAACTAAAAAATTTAGCTTTCGGAAAGTTCAAATTAGACAGAAAAATTAAACAAGAAGCAGCTATTCTGGGGTTTTCCTTTAAACAAAAGTGAAATTAATTAAAGCAGTTTGCTATGAGAATTAAATGAAAACTATGAAACTGTAATCCATTTTATCTGGATCAACATTTTTATTATTTTATTTTATTTACTACTGTACAAAATATTTATTTTAAATAAATATTGAAGTCAAAAAATAAAATAAAAATAATTCAAATTCAAAACTCGCAAATAAATAGAAAAAATAAAAAGTATTATAAAACAATAATATTAAATTAGAAAATAAAATTCTGATTTTAAATAAAATCTAATCTATTAAAATAGAATCTTATTTTTATCTACTTACAAATAGTCTAGGTTGGACCATTGCATTTAACTAAGTTTTTTATTATTTTTATTTTTATCTAACTTAATTATTATTAAATATATAAACTAGCCTAAAATTAAGGAACTAAATAACTAATCTATTTTTTTAAAACCCCAATCAATTCAGTTTATATTAACACTAAATTTGAATAACTAATCAATTATATTTTATTTACTTATAAAAAATAATTATATATGCCTACACATCCATATAAATATAAATTGTATTTTAACTCAAATGCAAGAAATAAATTCTTCAAAACTTTCACTAAATACATAATATAACTCTTATAGACAGAGTATTAAAATTAGATATATATATATATATACACACACATATACACACACATATACACACACACACACATATATACATATTTGATAAAATAAATATCAATAATTAGTTACTATGAATATTTAATGATACAATAGAACATATTATTATTGATATTTTTATGAGTATATTTTTATTGACTATTCGAACAAACATGTAAAATCTTTTTCAAAAATAAAACTAAGTAAAAAATATAAAACATACTTTAAGTTAGACTTGGACCTTGGAATACATGTTAGATATTTTGAATTTTAGCTCTAATTTATATCGTATCCTAGGTCTCATTATGGTAAATTTGTAAGTACGGATCGGATTCAGATATAACATATTGGTTTTGGTTCTAATTTGTACCGCATCCTAAAATTCATAAGTAAACATATATCATTCACATTTGGGTTATATTGGTTAGATTCAGATATATCCAAAGTTAAATCTATAATTTAAAAGCAAAACATAAGAAGTAAATACTTATTTATATAAAATTGAATATTTAAAGTACTTATTTAAAAATTAATACTTATTTTTAGACATCATTTTTAAAAAAATATAGAATTGACTATTTGAAATACATATTTATATTTATGATTATTTAGACATTCAGACCGGTGTTTTGGATTTTTCGGGTTTTTCAGCTGTTGGGTTACCCATTCGGGTTCAACTAATAACATTTCGTATCGTATATCTTTTGTACCATACTACAAGACCCATTCTGGTATTTCTAACATTTTAGATTGTGTATGTACGGATCATATTTTTAGTTTGGGTTCGAATTATAATTTATGTTACATATTTTATGTCCAAATTTATTTCAAATAAAAAAATAATTATATAATTTTCATCGAAAAATCATCCGCGTTTTAGCGAGTTAAAATCTAGTGTAACGTTAATTTTGTAGATAAACGTTAATGGCAGATTCAGCGCACACGCGGAGTGAAAGGAGTGACTAGGGTCTGATATAAACCGAAGTATAGGTTAATGGCAGAGAGGCATATGGTATCACGAGAGGCGCAGATATTTCCTGAAAAGTCAAGTGTCCGGCGAAATAGGTCGGAGATGAAACACGTTTGTCGTTTAAAGAATGGGTCTCGTCTATGTCACTCGCTTTATGGAAGGGAGAAACCATGGCGGAGCATGCGCTGTATCTCAACAACATGCACATAGAGTGAAACTTAGAAGAATATGAGAGCATGCGCTATATCTCTCAACCTCACACATATCTAACTCCCTAGTACTCGTCAGAGCTATCAACCGAAGGCGAAGATCGTTGGAGCCTCTTCAAGCTTTTATCAAAATATAATCTCTTAAGTTTCTTTCTTCCTTTCTGTCGAATCTCGTTTATTTCTAAGTCTTTTAACAAGCCAGCGGACCAATTGGCTAAAGTATTCCTTTGTAACAAGATCTCCCTTATGAGTCCCTTTTCGTAAAGTCCACCTATCTTAATGAAAGTCCCCGTGTTTCAAAAAAATAAAAAGAATGTGGGAGCATTTGTTTTTCGCTTTTGGATTTCTCTAGACATTATTTGATAAGTGATATTTTAAATTTTACTTGTTATTAATATTCAAAAGTTGTAGGAATTTGTTTTACAAAAATTAAAAATTTGTAGGCCTAATATTAGTTTCCTTTTGATATATATAAATTTTAGAAATATTATTTATTTTTAATTTTGATAATTATAAAATATAAATATTTTTATTTTTGAATTTTATACAAATTGATTTAATATATTTTAACTAAAAATAGATAAAAATCTATCTAATATTATAAATATATACATATCTATTCTTAAATATATGAAAATAAGTAAAATTATTTAGTTTATCTTAATTTTTATTTTAATGAAAGCTAATATTAAAAACATTTTTTTAAAATAATAAATTTAAAATATTAACAAATTTATTTTAGAATATAATTTATAATTTATATTAGTGCACATAGTACATGAATACACCTAATTTATATAGCATGTGTAGCAACTTTTTCTTTTTGCTATTACATCAATGTTTTCTTTACCTTTATATTTTATATCTCAATTCAAAAAACTTTCTAATTTGTGGGACATATTAACTCTTTCTAACGAAAATCACACTATATATAAAAGAAATGGAGAATACATTATTAGAAAGATTAGAGGTTTTTACCGCGCTATGCGCGGTTAATAACGATGAATAACTTGCTATTCACCAAGGTACTCAATCATAATCCTGATGTCGGAGCTTTGACATTTTTTTCCGGTTCAGTTCTTTCAGTTTTTATTTTCTTTTGTTCTAAAGATATGAAACGATTTGGTTATTTATGAAATTTTGTTCGGTTATTTTAGTTTTCAATTTTATTCTTATAGCAATTATAATTAAGAATCGGTTATTATCTGATAAACTTTTCGTTCTGTTTTGGTTTCAGTTTTCGATTAGTTTAGATATTTCGGGTACACAAATTTATTTTTGGTTTCTTGGATCAAAAATCGCGTAACTTGGATAAATTTTGATATTTTGAATAAAAATATTTAAGTAATTTAGTTTTTTTAGGATCATTCAGATAATTTAAAATATTCAGTAATTTGTTTTTTAAGTAACTTGTTAAGTAATATTTTTTTTAAGATATTTGATAAATTTAAAGCTAAATATAATTAATAATTTAGATATATAAATTTTATTTCATATATTCAGATACTCGTTCATTTCTCGGTTTACTTTATTCTGAAATATATGAATTGATTGGTTAATTGTGAATTTTTGTTATGGTTTTTGATTCGGGGTTTTCCGGTTTTGGTTTATATGCACATGCCTAATTATGTGGATTGTTTTATTTGATTTTATATTTTAAAATCTATATATTGGTTTATAATTTTCAATATTTTCTTTGTTTTTAGTAAATTTTTTATATGACTCGCTAAAATTTTTTAGTCTATACCAATATATTTTGCTATTATAAAATATGTTTACAATTCATTAAACAAAATGACTTGCATGACTAACAAACTCAGTTTGGTGATATTTTTTCTTCTTAGTCGTTAATCTATGTTGACTTCGTACGTGGTATGATTTTATAGTTTATATTTTTTCTTAATTGTCACTTGGAACTTTAAGTATTGTATATAGGGTTATTAAGCTAAAGTTTTGTTAATGGTGTTGTGGCGAGTATTAATTATCACGCACTATTTTTATTACTTTTAAAAATGTACGATTATATTTTACAATGATCCATATTTTAGAAGAAAAAGATTATTTCTAAAAATATATATATTTTATAATTTCTAAATTTTAGAGATATTAATTCTGTTTATTGAATTTTTATTAGATAAAAATTGTAGAAGATAATTAATCACAAAAAAGTAATACATGTATAATAAAAAATAAAAAATTTAATAAGTGTGAAAACTCTAAAATATACATCATTTTAGAAAGGAGGAAGTATCATGTAAGGATTTTTGGGATTAATGATCATTATCAACATGATTTTCCTTTCCGCTCCCTCGTATTCAATAGTTTTGTGAAAGTATCTGTTTTTCTAATCTTATATAGTTAGCCATACATGCAAAACTACGACAAAGCTTGTTCGTTAAACTTTTTTTTTGTTACAGACTTTTTTTTATTATGTGTATCTGCTTAGGTCTAAGCCTTTTTCAAAGGTTTATCCTGATTTTTAGTTATCTTTTCTTGATGTTTAATTATATTTCATTTTTATTATTTTGTCTTTATTTTTTTTTATTTTTGTGTTTATTTAGTTTTTTAGATGTTTAGTTATATGTTCTGGTTTTAATTTAGCCCTTGGTTTTGTGACTCTGTAGCTTGTGTATAATTGTGATATACTTATTGATAGGTTTTTATTCTTTAAAATGTCCCTTTAGTTTTTTTTCCCAATAGAATGTTCCTCTCCCCCAACATACATCCTTATATTGATTTTAGAATGCTTTTTGATTTTTGGTAGTTTTTAGTTATATCTATTAAAATAACATAAAATTATATATAACTAATATTTATATTACACTAAATTTTGACCTGCGCTTTTAAAGCGTGGGATATTTTACGTTATGAAAAATTTAATTATAAACACATAGATTATCTCTTTTATTACAATATAAAATAGGTAAATCTATCTCATTTGAAACCGTCTCATTTTTTATTGATTCTGTTTAAATTATGAATATTTTTGGAGAGTTAAACAACATAGATTCGAAGCATCCTTTACACTACACATATGTGGTATGCGAATATAAGCTATACTTTATGACTCTTTTAAATATATGGGAAGAAAGTCTATCCGTGAAATGAATATTTTTTAGAAATTAATTTGAATCTTTTCTTCGGTTTGAGAGACACACATGTTAATTAAACCAAAATCATGAACCCATTTTGACTAATTTAATTTTAAATTCTAATAGACTGTCTATTTAGATCCACGATAATTACATTGACCAATTTACAAACATTTAAATTTATTTAAAGTATTTTGAGTAAAGTTTCAATATTATTTTAAAAATTTGATAATATAAATTATTTTTAAAAAAATGTTTAATTTATCTTTAAAAAAAAATTAATAATTGGAAAGCAAAGTGAATGTAATTCATGTATAAGAATGTTAATATGGAAATGTCTAAAGTTGTTTGTGTATAATGAGTTGAATATATATGACCTATACCATAAACTACACCTCTCAAAATCATTTAAAACCTAAAAGGAAAAAAAGATAAATAAATGTATATACAATATATATACTAAAATGTTAAAAATAAATTTAACTTTTTTTACAGTTATTTAAAAATTATCTATGATTTTATCACACATATATCTTGTTTATTTGTTTTTATGAGAAAAATGCTAGCTTCAAAAATAATTTAACTTTTTTTTTAATTTTAAAATCAGCTAATATCTAATTTTTCTAACAGCGACGACAACCCATACTCCCTATATTACCTTTACCTACAACTTTTGAGACAAAGAAGAAAATAGAAAAGAGAAGATGTGATAGCCAGAGATGATCGTTTATGCTTTCTCATCATTATCTCATTCAGGTTTTGCAACCGTTACTGAGCCTAAAACATTCATCTTTGCATCATCTTAATATGGACATGAACTATATATAATCATATCAAATTAGTATACAATATGAGACGGTAGTTGCGGATTTTAGATCATAGAGTCACCTTTGACTCTTTGACTTCCACCAGCCTCATTGTGTACATGGTGGTTCTTGTTGGAACTATTTTTTGAACATGATGAATAATATATTCATATGTCAAAAATGAGTTTTATTTGAATGAGAAATGGAGGTCCAATGTGTGTGATTTGAGAAACTTGTACAAAGTAGCAAATATACACATTGGATATTGATTGGATTTGGGTTTTGATTTGTTAGTTGGACTTCATGTTCATTAACATAATCTTATAAACCAAATATATGTTGATCTTTTATATTGATATAATATAAAAAAGAAATCCATTTTTAAAATATATTATTTGTTTGAATTGGTCAAACAATAATAATTTTACTCTTTAATTTCTTGGTCAAAATGTGAAATAAATTCACATAATAATTGACAAGAATTGATGTCTCCATTAGTGCACCATGGAAGTTTCATTTTTATGTTGAAAATGTAACTTGTGCTTCTCATTATTTTTCTATATAAAGGCTTGTTAGCATTATAGAAAAAATGTACAAAACATTCAACAACAAAAGTTTACTCTCTCCCATTTGAATAGTTATGCTAGTATTTTTTTTTTATTTTGTGTCTGAGAGTACAACACAAAAATAGGTTCGTTAGCTTCTATTCTGAGTGATGCATGAATAGTCGAAGTGTGGTTGTATCCTGGGATTCTGATTGCACAAACACCGTCACACTGCGGGCAATTTAAGAATTAAGGAAAGAGTGTCTCGCCTCCACACGAAATCATTCTTTGTTCATCATATTTTGGTATCAAGTATTGTGTATTTTATTTTTATTTTTTTTATCATTATATAAACAAATTATTCAGTTTGCCATATCGTAGAAATCATGGTCCTACAATCTTAATTCTTAAATTTTCGTTATTACACTAACGAAAAACTGATTATTTGTTAAATTTTGATAAGAACAGGTTGACGTTCATTCAAGGAGCCCTAATCTAGTGTGGATTAGTTTCGATCAATATAAATCCCGGCTCATTGGTTATATTGGTTCTAGAAATTATTTTTTTTCTCAACAAACATCAGAAAATATGTCTCTTAACTGATTGACATTTTCAGTTTTGTCAAGAGTATGCATATCATATTCTTCGTGCTTAGACAACTTTCTAAGAAAATATCTATGCATGCTTTAACTTTATTTTGCAGGAATTTCTTTAGATTATTAGTATACTTATTTTTAATCATTAAGAAATTTGAGTGATTTGTGCTTTCAAATTACACAGATCCATTGAGAAAAAAAAAAGAAGATATTTCCTTGATTATCATTTCGCATGGCATTGCTAGAATTTTTTTTTTGATTTGTGCTGCTAGTCAATTTTGGTTAACCGAATTAGAATATGTGACATTTTTGTTTTTTCACAATCATTCATACGATTTTGAGATTACATGAGTTTGTATTAAAAAATATTCTAGCTCATAAATGTGATCAAAACAAAATGTCATTTGTCCATTATATGTTAATGCTTTGACTTATTTGATTTAATATCAATAATGAGTAACAATTTTCTTTTTTTTTGTTGTTACAGATTTTTTCCATAATGGAATATGTAATGAATTAAATTGGTGGTTAAATATTCAGTTGACCATGAAGAAGAAAAATGATTCGATTTTCAAGTATAGTGATTTGAAAGAAAAAAAAATCAAAATTTTGAGTATGGTGAAATATACCATAGTTATAAAAAATATTTCGATGTTTATTAGATCAAATGATATGGATGGAAATGGATTCGTGAGTCGACGCCCCAAATTAAGTTTGGGAGAGGTCAGCCACATATGAATCGTTTGCCATAGAAAATATAATGTTGTTGATAATGATCAAAACATTTATATTTCGTCAATGCTTTAACGCAAGTCGTATAAAGATTGACTATGAGAAAAAATGAGAAATCTCATATTAATGTGACTGAAACTGACATGTATATTGTAGTTTATAAAGTCAATATGGTTAAAAATAATCAAAGTGAGTAGTGGTTTTGATGCCACAAATAATATCTTGTAAAGATATGTATATTTGCTACAAAGCAAAATAATATTTTTGAAATAAATTCAAAAATAAAATAAATATAAGTTGGATTTATAAATCGACTTGAGAGAACTATGAAAATAGTTGTATATTAAATGTGAATTTCTAAGACTGAAAAAAAGTTGTAATACTTTTGAAATTTCTTTTATTCATTTAAATCCAAAAGAGTTGTAGATCAATTTTTCTAAAACTCTTAAGAGATGTTAAATGAAAATATGCATATTTTGAGTTATTTCAAGAAATGTGGGGGAAGCTTTGCTTACCATATAAAGTCATTGGCAAGAGGCCACATGAACTTAGTGATAATTATCACAATATAATAATAATAAAAAAACTAATGCCATGCATTGAGTTTTGTATATAATGATTAATTGTATCTTGAAAGAAGATGACAAAAACCATTAAACAATTGATTTCGACTAATCTCAAGAGATTATGTTCATTATGATGACAACCTAGGATCCTTATATTGAAGGTGTGTCATGAGATCATATTGTTATATCATCAAAAGGAATGGGTTAATGCCTGTGAATTAAGATGAGGTTTGGCGGTAACTCTACCTAAATGACTGGAGATCCCAAGAAATAGGTTCAAGGAGACAACTAAGTCAAACTAAATCTGCCCAAAGCACTGTAAGACTTCGGTCTATACTCAGTTCATAGGATGATTAAACAGTGCTACATGTAAGGAATAGAGGATAAGCATTTGCTTTTAATGATTTGTGTCCATAGTTTTGAGATATGAATGGAGTAGTACATGATACTCCTCTAAACAAAACTAATGGCAAATCACCTTGTGAGTGTGAAATGTGGCCGTTTCTAGGAGAATGAAAGAAAGGCTATATTCTCTAAGTTCACTCATGATTAACCAGGACTGTTCACGGCCAAAATGAACACAACAGAGAATCTATTTCTGTGAGAGAATGAAACTGTGTTATAGTTATTGTCTAGGTTTACATTAAAGCCCGGGTGGTTCAAGACATCATGTTCACCATCTGGCCGAGTAAATCCGATAGCTATTAACAATGACTGGTTCAAGGCTGAAAAATGCTACCAACTCATCATGCAGTGGATTTTTCGTTTGTACTCTCAAAAGTCCTTAATTAAGTCTTTGTCGAGTCTTATCGAGTCTTGTCTAGAAGGTCAAGTCTATCGAGTCGTCTAGTGTTTAGAGTCATTTCTATTCATGTGGGGGATTGTTGGAACTATTTTTTGAACATGATGAATAATATATTCATATGTCAAAAATGAGTTTTATTTGAATGAGAAATGGAGGTCCAATGTGTGTGATTTGAGAAACTTGTACAAAGTAGCAAATATACACATTGGATATTGATTGGATTTGGGTTTTGATTTGTTAGTTGGACTTCATGTTCATTAACATAATCTTATAAACCAAATATATGTTGATCTTTTATATTGATATAATATAAAAAAGAAATCCATTTTTAAAATATATTATTTGTTTGAATTGGTCAAACAATAATAATTTTACTCTTTAATTTCTTGGTCAAAATGTGAAATAAATTCACATAATAATTGACAAGAATTGATGTCTCCATTAGTGCACCATGGAAGTTTCATTTTTATGTTGAAAATGTAACTTGTGCTTCTCATTATTTTTCTATATAAAGGCTTGTTAGCATTATAGAAAAAATGTACAAAACATTCAACAACAAAAGTTTACTCTCTCCCACTTTGAATAGTTATGCTAGTATTTTTTTTTTATTTTGTGTCTGAGAGTACAACACAAAAATAGGTTCGTTAGCTTCTATTCTGAGTGATGCATGAATAGTCGAAGTGTGGTTGTATCCTGGGATTCTGATTGCACAAACACCGTCACACTGCGGGCAATTTAAGAATTAAGGAAAGAGTATCTCGCCTCCACACGAAATCATTCTTTGTTCATCATATTTTGGTATCAAGTATTGTGTATTTTATTTTTATTTTTTTTATCATTATATAAACAAATTATTCAGTTTGCCATATCGTAGAAATCATGGTCCTACAGTTCTTGAATAGCATGCGATCTCTGGTGGAAAAGTTGGAGTGCATGTAAAGGCAAGGAACTCCAATTCTATGTTTCCTTAGAGACCCATGTTAAAGACTAACATGAGCTTTGAGGATTCTCTTTTGTGCAGAACCCAAGAATATGTTCATTTACACAACAATACTTAAAAGGATAACTTTCATGAAAATACGATTTTGCTTGCCAAAGCAATGTCAGGAGATAACTTGTATATCTCTCTATAACCCTCAGGCAAATGATTCCTAAAATTGGTAAGCTTACTTTTCATAAAGCAGACGATATTTGTAATTTGGCATCAAAGTGTATGACAAGCTTCATAAGCTAGAACATCTGATCATAAGAATTGAATAGATATTGCTTTGAAAGTTAAAATATAAAAAGGGGTAAAAAGTAATTGTGAACCCTTAGAATGATCCTTGTTATTTTGACCCTTCATTGATCTCTGCAGAAAGTAGGAATAAAATGGAGTCTATGATGGCTTAAAACAGTAAAATAAATAAATGACCTGGTAAGTAAGTCACGCTCTATCTCCATATCACGAGCCGTTGGAGCAGCTCGAGGCCGAGTAGCAGCCAAAGCTTCACTGCAGACACCTAACTAATTCTTTTGGAAAAGTCACTCAGGCTGTTTCACAAAGATCAGGTCACATAGACTTGTTAATGTGAGGCCTGTTTCGTCCTAATACGTGAACTACTGAAATCAGATAAAATATATCAATAGGCTATTTGTAACATACCGTGTTTCCCATAAAAGCTGGTGCACCTTGGTGCTGTAACATAATAATAATTACAATGAGAGTTAAGTCTTAACATTGTTTTTATAGTTCTAATACTAATATAAAGATCTATGGCACACCGGTAACTGTGGAAGCCAAGCAATGGGATCAATGATGGACTGATGGTATATGTTATAACTATGCTGTTGCGAGCAAGCACGACCTGATTTTCCAAAAAGAAAATAATAAGTTAAAGGGGAACCATAATTGTGTAATAAATAGATACGAACATGGTCACTAAACTACTTTGTAAAGGATGAACGCTTGTGCTTATCATCTCCGAAGCCTTCTCTACAACAGGGTAATACGCCCCTATCATAGGTACATGATTCTTCCTCAACAGATACTCCTAGAGATTCCCTTCATAACCCCACAACATAACAAACCTGACCCTACAAAGTTTTCGTTAGTATAACTCAAACCATATTTTACAAAAAAAAACGCATATAATGAAAAGTAACTCGAATTCATCTATGTAAACCCGCAGCATAGTCTCCTGAAGGGGTTTAATAAAATTTCCAGCGTCGAATAGAGTTCTTCGTCACAATCAAAAGTTGCAGCTAACATTGAGCTCCCACCAAATTCATTAAACTCTACATATGCGTGTATCAGCCAGTTTTGGTCAAAGTTCTCTTAAAAGAATCAACTTTGAAGGTTACCTGAGGCACTGCAATGTAAAATGCACCAAAGGGTTCCATTTCACAGGGATCTTGCCATTATGATCATGGCGCATGCCGTGGTACACATGAATCAGAGGTGCCTTGGATGACGGAAACCTTCACAATGTTAACCACTCAACAATCAGATAACTGAGAAGCGAAACACATCAAAAGCTCGATGAATCTACCATTTTATTACTTTCAAATGGATCTCCAGTCATCATGAGATAACGGGAGAGAGAGAGATCATGATGTTGTTATTGGGGCGGAGGAGTTGAAAGGTTACACATAAACAAAAGGTTTCTTTCAATAAACGATTTAGTTTATATGGACAACTGCCGGAGGTTTGAACCAATTTCATGGCCATCGTTTGATATTCTTGTATGGATGTTGTAGATTTTGGTTAGACAAAAGATTTAACTAATGGATTTATATAGGAGGAGAAACAAAGGGAGGTGAAAAGATAAAAAGGATGATTTGCAAAAATCAATCGGCAACGATGAATGATATCCTCCATCGTTTGGTAAAGTGGAAGAGGCGATACGATTGCTTGCGACGAAGTGGTTACAAAGAGTTGGGCCACGACAAAATATTAATAGGTACAGATCTGACGTGGCAATGTAGATATATCTTATAGGATGATTTTTCTTAAGACGTGGACATTCTTCTCATTGAGTATTAAGACTGAGTAATTGACTTGTCAATTTAGAAGTTTCTCATTGGTTTATTTTTTTTGTCCAAAAAGTAAGATTTAGTCCAAAAAATAAGGTAATTGATCTTTTACAAAACTTCTCAAATACTAAATTAATTATTTTAAATTAATATATAAATGTAATATTTATTTCACATCATATATTATTAAAATAAATTTAAGGTAACATAGTGAATATATTTTATCAACATATGAATAAAAATATTATATAGTTTACACCACAACAAATATTATATAGTCAATTTTTTTTTGTTACTTTACCAAAACTGAAAGCTGCATAACTATTTCATAGCAATAAATAAAATATTTTTCTTTTGACAAAGGCAACAAAGAAAAGATTACATTCAACTCATAACCTAAAGAATTATAATTTTATCATGTTAATAAATTAATGGTGCATTTGCCACGATTAGCTCTATTCATACCCCCTCGCAGTTAGGAAGTTATGAGTTGGCTTGCCATTTAGTTTTATTATACATGTGTAGTGGATGTGGTGAGAATATATTCCGATCAACTAATTACGCCGCGTCAACGTCTGCCAGCTAAATATAGAGGAATTTGCCAAGAAATGACTTGTATATATCAAATTCAATCAATTGTAAAAATAATCTAAAATGGTGATAAAATTATAACCCTCTCTTTATAACCAAACAAAAAACTTTTATAATCACTTTTTCGATTATAATCTAAAGAATTCTTCTCAGATTAGTGAAGTCTTCTATTTCTCATATATTTAATCTTAAACGTAATTCATAAAATTTATTAAAAATATTTTGATGGAAATAAAACTGAATCAGTTAAGTACACACAATTTTAAATGATTTAAATTTAGATTTACTAAAATTGAATTGTTTTCAACATAAATAAGTGAATATATGTTGCACATCATAATTGTCATTGATTTAGTGTTTGGTAACATATGTTGTAATATTATTGTATTATTAGGGTTATGTTTAAATTTTTTAGTTTCGTAAGAAAAAAAATTACATACATTCATTTACTTTTGTATATATATATATATATATATATATATATATATATATATATATATATATATATATATATATATATATATATATATATATATATATATTAAACATTTTAAAGTTGATCTTATATTTAATGAAATGTTTGTTGTTATTAATTTTAGGATTTATGGACTTCTTGGGAAGTTTTCTATTATATAGTGCATTAGAAGACTTTTGAAAAGGTTTATGGGAAGAATAATAAATTTGGGGTTTAGAAAAATTCTTACGAAGAAAGACTTCTTAACAAGTTTGCTAAACTAGCAGACTTCTTAAGAAATTTTCTTTTATAAGTTTTAGCTTGCTTTTGTATTTGAAAAATTCTTGATTATCCAGAAAAGGTTTTTAGATAATTATTCTCTGATAAGTAGGTTAGTTTCGCAATTGACTGAAGTTTTGCAGATAATTAACTTTTCCAAAGAATATTTTCGGAGAATTCTTCTCGGAGTAAACTTCTATAGAAGTCTTCTTACCAAGTATTCAAAATGTCACAAGAAGTATGTGTAGATTAGTTCTGCAATTAAATATGTTATACTTTTTAAGAGAAGCCTTCTAGTGGAAGTCTGCTTTCAAAACCAAAGATTTCAGCAAAGTCTCAAAATAAAATTAAAGAAAACTTATTAAGATGTTTTCGAGCATAAACTTATAGCCATATTTTAGAGATTTCATTTGATTGTAAGAAGACTTTTATAAAAAAAAATTAGGAAAAAGTTAAATATCTGCAAAGCTTTGGACAATTACAAAACTAACATGCTTATCAGATAATACTACTATATAAGTCTTCTTGATTTTTTGGTTAGAAAGGAAAGCTAGTAGATTTCTAGAAAAGTCTTATATGAAAAACATACAAAATAGTCAATTGCAAAACTAACATATACATTGTCCCGAAGACTTCTTTAAAAGTATCCATGGAGAAAACTTCTCTAGAAGTCTACTTCGCAAAAAGATCGGAAAAAAATTGAATATAATACCTAGAACCTGTTGGATATTTTGCTTAACTTCTTTAAACGCACATAAATACACTTCAAAAGATACCCACTCGTTATTGACCAATAATCGTGAACTTGTGTGACTCCAATAAGCTCTTTGAAATCAAAATGTTGGGTGTTTGGGATCAAATTTGTGAGAAAGTGAAAGAGAAATAATTTGTGTGGATAAAAAAGAATATACAAAGAGTATATCTTGATTTTTAAGTGCATTTAAAGTTTGAAATCGGTTGTTCATTGTAGTTAGTGTCTTGATGATAGTGAAAAACTCTTAAATAAAAGATGATGAGAAGGATATTTATGTAGAACAAAATAATTACATTTTCAGGAATAATTTGAACGTTTTTAGTGAAGAGAATAAAAAATCTAAAAATGGAGGTAAATTTTGTGTTTGACCAAAAATTTTAGGTCATTTTAGCAAGAATTCCTTAAATGTATTATACTTAATATGACTTCAATAATTTTAGTTTAAACAAAGATAATTATTTTTACCGGAAAATAAAAATAAAAATAGCATACATTAATATGAATAATAGCTAAAACTGAATATCTTAATTTTTATTAAATACAGAAAATAGTTATGTACTTTTAAAATACGCATAGCATCTAGTCAAATACTTCCTCGGTATCATTTTAAGTGTTGTTTTAAAAAAAATTATTTCATTTTAGGTGATGTTTTCAAGTTTTTAGGTAAAAAGTAAATGTAATTTGATGTTTATGACTATTAGTATCTACAGTATAAATTTTTATTGGTTGATTAGCTGTAATTATTGTTATTTTTAGGTTAAAATTGAATAAAAGTTTATAATTTTTTAACCGTTGTTCAAAAATCTTAAAAACCAATTATTTGATTTCCTTGATGGCTCATATGCCATGCATAGCTTTGTTCATACCCTTTCAATGCTCCTAAAAGAATTAAGTAGCCAATTATATGAGGTTGCGTGTCTTTTACTATCAACTATTCGCGGTACGTGAACGTGTACTCACATGTATTCATTCATTATTTAATGTCTCATTAAACTAGGAATTTTATTGTATTTCATTAATGGCGCATTTGCCACGAGACTAGTTTTGTTCATACTCCAAGCTAATGTTTACGACTAGACATCTTACAAAGATTAATGTTTAGGCATAGGCAGATTTTTCGGATGCTTAAACAGTTTTTTTTTATAAAAAAATTGTTTTGAAAATTATTTATTTCAGGCTGCCTAACCTGATTTTCCGGTATCTTCTTAGCAAAAAAAAAAAGATTCTCCGGTATCCGCTTGAGCCATTACATCCTCTACGGATGCATTGAGATTAGTTCTGTTCATACATACCCCTAGCGAACTGGCAATGCTCCTAGAATAATATAAAGAAAAATGCTCCTAGAATAATTAGTTAGGAAATTATATGAGTTGGCTTGTCTTTTAGTTTCATTAAAACATGTGTATAGGGTGTAATAAAATTATATTCCGATCAACTATTTGCGGTACGTCAACGTCTAGTCACATGTATTCATTAATGTCTCGTGTATTGCGAGATATAAAATATATGAAGAAAATCGTCGAAGTGAACTTCCCATGAGTCGATAAATACCAGTGCAATTTCCCAATATTAATCACTGCACCAATCATTACATTACTCTCAGGTCAGTTTTCCCAACATCTCTCTCCCTCTGTCCCATATGATTGTTTTTATATGGTTTAGTTATATTCGAAACTACAGGTCGTAATATTCGTAAGACTGATCAAGCGCAAGCAAGATGGCTCTAAAGCTGGAAGCAAAGGGTGGTAAGCAAGGAAATGTATGGGATGATGGCGTTCACGAAAATGTTAGAAAAGTATATGTAGGGCAAGGCCAGGATTGTATATCCTTCGTCAAGTTTGAGTATGTTGATGGTTCTCGAGTGGTTATTGGAGATGAACATGGAGAACACACACAAGAAGTTGAGGAGGTACTAATAATATATAGTATTATATTAGGTTTAAAATATCAATAATGGTTTTTACTGAGAGCTGTTTTCTTCTTAATATGCAGTTTGTGGTTGATAAAGATGACTATATTGTTTACGTAGAAGCTTTCCGTGAGACAGCAACTCAAGAAACCATTGTGGCTCTTAAGTTCGAGACCTGCAAAGGCAAAACCAATAAGCACTACACGGCGGGTCCGGGAGTGAAGTATGTTCTCCAAGGTGGCAAAATCGTTGGGTTTCACGGGCGTTCGACCAATGTTCTACACGCCCTTGGAGCCTATGTTTCTGACCCAATACCCACTAATCAACTGCGTGGAAAGTGGACAAAGGTAGAAATCTCTTAAAAATGATTTTCCTTTCTAACATAGATACATGGACTATGTGACAAGAAGCTTCACTAAATTTGAGAATCAATGTACTAGTGGTCATATTATATAACTATAGTAAAATTGAATTAATTAAAAAACGCATAAATCTTGATATCATTTAATCAGATTCTTTTGGAAAAAAATTGTTATTAAACTATAAGGTGGAGCAAAAAGGAAAGGGTCCAGGGCTAAGATGCTCACATGCCATAGCACAAGTAGGGAACAAGATTTACTCCTTTGGTGGGGAGTTCATACCAAATGTGCCAATTGACAAAGACCTTTACGTCTTTGACCTCAGCACCGGGAAATGGTCCATTGCTCCAGCCACAGGAGACGTTCCACACCTCTCATGCTTAGGCGTCCGAATGGTGTCAGTTGGAACAACCCTCTATGTCTTTGGAGGCCGAGACGCTGCACGCAAATACAACGGTTTCTACTCTTATGACACGACCACAAACGTGTGGAAAGTGGTAACTCCGGTCGAAGAAGGACCCGCTCCTCGTAGCTTCCACTCTATGGCAGCCGATGAGAAAAACATTTATGTTTTCGGTGGAGTAGGTTCTACGATGCGGCTCAAGACCATGGACGTTTACAACCTCGCCAATAAGAAGTGGACGCAGTGTGCGATTCCAGGAGAATCCTTTAGCATAAGAGGAGGATCCGGACTCGAAGTGGTGAATGGGAAGGTTTGGGTGATTTATGGATTCAACAACTATGAAATTGATGACATTTATTGCTACGATCCTGTTGGGGACAAGTGGACACAAGTGGAAACGGTCGGTGAGCAGCCTTCCGGGAGGAGTGTTTTCGCTAGTGCAGTTGTTGGGAAACACATTCTGCTCTTTGGAGGTGAGGTTGATATGGACCCAGAAGCTCATGTTGGCCCGGGACAATTGGCAGATGGGACATTTGCGTTGGATACAGAGACGTTGAAGTGGGAGAGGTTGGATAAGTTAGGTGAAGTGAGTGAGGAGGAGACAAAGAGTGGCTCATCAGGACTATCGATACATCTTGGGATTCCGATCCTATTAGATGTAGATGTTTCGATCGGAAACCCTTTTGCAAGCCACAAGAAGAAAAAGAATGAAGTGATTGTGACTCCTGAGATCAGGGGATGGACAGCTTCCACGACAGGGACAGTTAATGGTAAGAAAGGGCTCTTGATGCTTGGTGGGAAAGCTCAAACCAATAACCGTTTCGATGATCTCTTCTTTTACGAGTTTCAATAAGGGACAATACCATATGATCATTCATCAGCTTTCCATTTTCTTTTTCTTATTATTTCTTGTATGTATGTATGTGATTCAATAAGGGAAGGTCGTGATATGTACGATCCTTCATTTGCTTTCCGTTTTCTTTTTCTGTATGTTTGTTATGTTTCCTTTTTAATGAATAAATTGCTTATTTTCTAGATATGAATCACCACATCAAGAACCCATGCACGGCCATAGCTTTAGGACTGAACACAATTACTCGTTACTTAGCTTATACTTGTTATTTAGACAATATTTAACTCGTGAAATCGAATACTTGGTTTGATCAAATCGAATATCAAATAATCTATTTAATATTCGCAAATAAGAGTCAAGTATCAAGTATTAAAATAAAAATAAATATTTGACGTTATTTGGTTTGTTATTCGTTTTTGTTAGTGAACAAATATATGTTTTCTTAAATCATAGTAAAATAATTTCAATAAATTTCCATTTCATAAGTGAAATCAACAACATGTGATATATTTATATAAGTATTTTGAAGCTTTTCCTTCGTATATATTATGTTTCTCGAATTGACTAAAATATAGAAAAAATAATGAGATTTTTTATAAATATTATAAAGTTATTTAGTTTTAAATTATAACGAATTAGCAGATAATTTACTAATAATTTTCAAGTATTTTACAAGTAACAAGTAATAAAACAAGCCAAGTAAATTGCAAGTCCATTTTTAGCAAATACTTGAAACTGTAACAAGCCAAGTACAAATAAAAGATTTTACTAGTCGTACAAGCAAACCGAATAGCAAGTATACTGAAAATATCAATCCGGCTTGTTTTCACTCCTAGTTTTTAGAGCGCTGCATCATGATTCATAAATTAAATCAGTTTTATATATGAAAGTGACATCAATCATATATAATCTGTGGTTTTAGATACTTGGCCCAATGCTTGGACTAAGAATCCGAATGGTAATGCGGATTTTGTAATATAAGTGAGACATAATTAAAATGTGATATGGTGCAACAGCCGTTCAAGCGGTTTGTGGGATAAGTGCGATTTTTATAGAAAAAGTAGTACGGTTTTGATAGAAAAAATTAGTGCGATCTTGATAGCAAAATAATGTTAAATTTATATTAATGAAATTTAAAAATATTTTTAGTTGAGTGATTATGTTATAATATAATTTATATATATTTATAATTTCAATTATTAAATTTATTTAAGATAAAATTTTCAATTTGTATATATTTCTTTAGTTTTTATAATTTTAACTTATAGTATATATGATAAAAATTAAATTTAAATTTGTATATATTTTCTTTATTTTTTATAATTCTAACTGATAGTAATTTTAACTGATATTATAAGTTTAAAATGATAGTATATATTTATAATTTTAATTAAATAATATATATAAAATATTATATTATATATATATATATTTATAATTTCAATTAATATATTTTATATATATATTTGTACAAATGTATTTCTTTACTATATTTCAGTTTTATGAATAAATTATTTTGTACACTGCTCATGTTTATGATTTTATTCAATATAATATATACATGATATTATAATTCATGTTTAAAATATACAATAATAAAATATAAATAAAAATATGTAAATAGTTTTTGTAATATTTTATTCCAAAGATAATTTTTTATGAAAACTACATATGATTTATACCTCAAAGTTTTATCTAATTTTGTAAAATATATTTTTAAAATATATACTATCATTTTTAAATAATTATTTCATCCATTTTAGATAATATCATATATGTTAATTACCAATTGATTGTTTAAATGCATAATCATTCTAAGAAGAAAATGATGACATAGATTATTAAAAATATGATATATCTATTGCTTATTAAAATAAAACAATTAAAATAAAAATGTATAAAAATAATTATTTTAGAAAAAGAATAATTATTTAAATTTAATGCCAATGTAGATTAAAAATTTCATAAACTAAATTTCAATTACATATAATCACTTTATATTATTAAAAAACTAAATAAACTAAAAAAATAAAAATAAAATATAAACTATATTTTTAAAAATAAATAATATATCTACGCGATGTAGTAAAATATCTAGTTTTTAAATATATTCTCTGATTTTGTGTATATATCCTCTTTTTAATATTTTTTTTTTTGAATCAACAACATGTGATATATTTATATAAGTATTTTGAAGTTTTTCCTTCTTATATATTATGTTTCTCGATTGACTAAAATATAGAAAAAATAATGAGATGTTTTATAACTAAGAAAGTTATTTAGTTTTGAGTTCCAACGAATTAACAGATAATTTACCAATGATTTTCAAGTATTTTAAAAGTAACAAATAATAAAACAAGCCAAATAACTTGTAAGTTAGCAAATAATTGAAACTGTAAGTACTCATTTTTAACAAGCCAAATACAAGTAAAAAAAATTAGTAGCCGTACAAGTCAAACCGAATTCCAAGTATACTGAAAATATCAAATTCCAAGCCCTTATTAGAGCGCTGCCTCATGATTCATAAAAAAGTCAGTTTTATATATGAAATTGACATCAATCATATATAATCTGTGGTTTTAGATACTTGGCCCAATGCTTGGACTAAGAATCCGAATGGTAATGTGGATTTTGTAATATAAGTGAGACATAATTAATATGTGATATGGTGCAACAACCGTTCATGCGGTTTGTAAGATAAGTGCAGTTTTTACAAAGAAAAATAGTGCGATTTTGATAAAAAAAAATTAATGCGATTTAGATAGAAAAATAATTTGAAATTTCTATTAATGAAATTTAAAAGTTGTTTGGTGATTATGTTATTATATATATATATGCGTGTGTGTATTATATATTATATTTATAATTTCAATTATTAAATTTATTTAATATAAAATTTTAAATTTGTATATATTTCTTTAATTTTCATAATTTTAACTACTCAAACATTTTTTTGAAATAAAATTTTTCAAGTTTATAGAAATATATTTCAAAGAATTTGTAAACCAAAGTTAGTTTTGCGCTTTAAAAGTGGATCAAGTTTTAATCTATTCTACTTAAAAGCAAAGCAAAAAAAAAAAGAAAATACAAAATAAGACCAATTTTATATAATTTATATGTGAATTACAAAAAAAAATAGGTTTAGACGTTCAAATATCTAATTGGATTTGATTTCATTGGGTTTCAGTTATTCGGAGACATAAAATTTGATTCCATTTGAATATTTTCAAAGTTGGGTTCTGATTTGGTTCATATTTTCTCAGGTTTAGCTTGGATTTAGTCACACATCATAAATCTAGTTAAACCCGTTTAAATTTGGATTGGTTCTACATCAGATTTCAATTATCCAAAGTATTTGTTTGAAATTTGAAAATACAGAGTTCAGTTCCCAAACTTAACGAGTTTAAAATTTCACTAACAAAAATTTAGTGAGATGATAAATAAGTCGTCTTTGAGAAAAAAAAAGAAGCTTAAACGTACACATTTGATCCTCTTTCTTATTATATGCCATAAGTATTTATCCAGAATTCATTTATGCAATTGCTTTGATCAAATTATCTTAATCTGTTAAATTAGAACTCTATTTTGGATCTCATGTGTGATATTTCAGTTATGGATTACGAAAAAAATAGGTTGATCTAAATCATATTATATTTAGTGATATAACTTATTTATATTTATATATATGTAAATTTATCTTAAATATATTTAACCAATTCTATCCAAATATACACGTACCAATTCAATCTAAAATCTATTTCAAAGATAAAATCACTACTGTTTAATAAAAAAATTCACTTATACACTATATTATATAAATATAAGTTATGTAGATACCCGATTATCAAAAAAATACATATCAACACTTATTTACATTTTAGTGATTTTTATATTGACGAATGTAATATATTTTATAATGAGCAGTTTATATATATGATCATTTATAACCACATTTTGCACAATATATAATTACAAATTAAAAAATATCTATATAATAGTATATTAATATGGCTTTAATAGCATTAATAAATATACCATAATGTCTATGATCTCATCAAATTTTAAATTTACTGCAATTATTATATTTCAATTATTATAAATTGTTAACATTTACTTATTTTTCTAGTTTTAAAATGGAAGAGCATAACCATGTGGCTCCACTGGTATCGATGGACAGTTATACTAATAAATATGATAAGTTAATAAAAATTGGTTTTAAGTATACAAGTTGAAATATAACTTCATAAAAATTAAACTATTATAATTTAAATCTTCATGAATACGTAATGCCATATGTATTGGAAAGAGTAATAATTCAATTTTCTAATAAATTTTCAAAATGTCTTACAAACAGCTATATATTTTAAATACTTTTAAAAAGTAAGATGATGTACTTTTTACTGAAACTTCTCAAATACTATATTTGATATTTAAAAGTAATATATAAATATAATATTTATTTCTCATCATATATAACTAATAAATTTAAGGGAACATAATGACTAAAATATTTCATCAACATATTAATAAAAAAATTATATAGTGAATATCAATTTAGAATGCTACTTTACCAAAACTGAAAACTGCATAACTATATTATAATCAATAAAGAAAATATTACATTGAACTCATAACCTAAAGAATTATAATTTTATCATGTTTTATTTTTTTTATTTTTAATTAATATGAGTGTATTCTAGGTCTATGGAAGAGTCCAGACTAATGTTTAAGGGGGGTGTGACCTAGGGCTGGATAATCGGGGTCCCAATCGGGTTTTGGTTCGAGTTCATTTGGGTTTTGAGTTTTCAGATTAATGAAATTCAGCCCCATTCGGATATTATAAAAGTTCGTGTCGGATTCGGTAGGGTTTAGTCATCTTCAATTTGAATTCAGTTACATGTCTAATATTCAGTTGAACCTGAAATACCTTTGGTTTTGGATATTAATTGGATTTTCGATTCCGAAAATATTAATTTGTACTTAATTAAACTCAAAATATTACCAATTTTTTCAATAAATTTGTGTGTGTGGTTTACTCAAACCATATTGTTGTCCTTTAAAATATTTATTGGTGACTCTATCAACCATAAGAAACTTGTCCTTAAGTTATGTGTAACAACATCAGACATACCATGTTCATGACAAACTTAAATCTTGCACGAACTAGAATTATACATAATGAAATGTAAACAAATTAAAATTAACAACTATCAACACTATAAACATAAGATACACTATTTAAAATTTACAAAAACAAGATTATATAAAATGCAAAAGCAAACTTACTCATATTTGAACTTCAAATATAATTGTTAAACATTTTAAAAAACAATATTGAACAAAATATATATTAAATTAGGGAAAATTTCAGTTATACCAGAATTTTGATACCACTTTTTAAATTTACCATTAAGGAATGATTATTTTCAAAAATACCATAAATTTATGATGAAAATAGATTAAACGAATTTTTCTAAATATTTAGAAACTCAACTCATTCCTTTAACACTAAACTCTAAATAATAATCACTAAAGTGTAAAACCAAATGTTAATATATTTTTTGATTGAGTGTAACTTTGAAAAGTGATATTTAACTTGTGATTCAACTTGTAGTATTCAATTTGTGGTATTCTTAGCAATTTCTCTTTAGACTAAGTATTGAGTTAATTATTCATGTAATATATAATTATTTCAGGTAGTCAATAATATTTTAGCAATGTATTTTGGATACATATTAAATACTGAGATGAGGTTTACTACAAAAAAATTTGGGAATTTTGAACTTTTGGGATATTTCGGATATTCATTTAAGTTTGAATTCGTTCGGATAAAACCTATAACCCAAAATACCATAATAAAAGATTCATCGATATTTATGTAGGGTATAGATCAGTTCAGATTCATTTTTATCGGGATAGGTTTGGTTCGAATTTTTTAGATTTGATTTATTTACTCAATCCTAGTGCAAGATAGATTTTTTCTTTGTATATTCAAATGGATCGAAAGTCAGGATTTATATCTATGTGAGTGTCTAAAATAATGTGACTTAATCTTTTTCAGCCAGCCAATAAATCAAACATGAAATGTGTTTGACATCTCGAATTTGTCTTCTTCCTACTCAACCACAAGGTGCCAGACATTTATCATGTTAGTAAATTAATGGCGCATTTGCCACGATTTGCTGTTTTAATACCCTCTCGCAGTACTCCTAGTATTATTAGTTAGAAAGTTATGAGTTGGCTTGTCATTTAGTTTCATTATTTATACATGTGTATTGAGTGTAAAGAGAATATATTTCGATCAACTATTTCCGTGTCAATGTCTAACAGCTAAATATTATGATAAATTATAAAATCTAACAGATTGAATATATAACATTTTTATAATTTAATAATTGTAACTTAAACAAAGATGAATAGTTTCACGAGAAAATAAATATCAAAGCAATACAAACAACAATTTAATTAAATATCTTTAAAAAATTATTCAATATAATTTTGTAGTGAAAAATTATTATGTATTTAAAACACGGTAAAAACCTAGTCAGATAGAGCTAATCGTAGCTTTCTTCACACCTTGACAAATGCTCCTAATATAATTAAAGAGTCAGTTATATGAGGTTGCTTCGCTTTTTGTATCAACTATTCGCGGTACGTCACATGTATTCATTCATTATTTAATGTCTCACTATATTAAAACAAGATTATTAGGGGTTTTTACAGGGTTGTTAAAGATGTAGGGCCTACTAATATCGTAAGAACTATCTCTTAAATCTTTTAAATAAGAATTAGTTCTTGCACTGTTTGTGAACCCTACTAATATGTGGTGATCCGTGATTAGTTAGTTTTTATTTTTTATTTTCTTTTTAAATCAGAATTTTTTTTTATAAACTCATTGGAATTCTTAGGAATAATGATGTTCTTAAGAGTTTTATTGTGTTTTGTTAATCCTCTACGGATGCATTGAGATTAGTTCTGTTCATACCCCTGGCGAATTGCCAATGCTCCTAGAATAATATAAAGAAAAATGGTCCTACAATAATTAGTTAGGAAATTATATGAGTTGGCTTGTCTTTTAGTTTCATTAAAACGTGTGTATAGGGTGTAATAAAATTATATTCCGATCAACTATGCGCGGTAAGTCAACGTCTATTCAAATGTATTCATTTAATGTCTCGTGTATTGCAAGATATAAAATATATGAAGAAAATCGTCGAAGTGAACTTCCCATGAGTCGATAAATACCGGTGCAATTTCCCAATATTTATCACTGCACCAATCATTACATTACTCTCAGGTCAGTTCTCCCAACATCTCTCTCCCTCTATCCCATTTGATAGTTTTTTTTATATGGTTTAGTTATATTCGAAACTACAGGTCGTAATATTCGTAAGACTGATCAAGCGCAAGCAAGATGGCTCTAAAGCTGGAAGCAAAGGGTGGTAAGCAAGGAAATGTATGGGATGATGGCGTTCACGAAAATGTTAGAAAAGTATATGTAGGGCAAGGCCAGGATTGTATATCCTTCGTCAAGTTTGAGTATGTTGATGGTTCTCGAGTGGTTATTGGAGATGAACATGGAGAACACACACAAGAAGTTGAGGAGGTACTAATAATATATAGTATTATATTAGGTTAAAAATATCAATATATTGGTTTTGTACTGAGAGCTGTTTTCTTTTTAATATGCAGTTTGTGGTCGATGCAGATGACTATATCGTTTACGTAGAAGCTTTCCGTGAAACAACAACTCAAGAAACCATCGTGGCTCTTAAGTTCGAGACTTGCAAAGGCAAAACCAATAAGCACTACACGGCGGGTCCGGGAGTGAAGTATGTTCTCCAAGGTGGCAAAATCGTTGGGTTTCACGGGCGTTCGACCAATGTTCTGCACGCCCTTGGAGCCTATGTTTCTGATCCAATACCCACTAATCAACTGCGTGGAAAGTGGACAAAGGTAGAAATCTCTTAAAAATGATTTTCCTTTCTAACATAGATACATGGACTATGTGACAAGAAGCTTCACTAAATTTGAGAATCAATGTACTAGTGGTCATATTATATAACTATAGTAAAATTGAATTAATTAAAAAACGCATAAATCTTGATATCATTTAATCAGATTCTTTTGGAAAAAAATTGTTATTAAACTATAAGGTGGAGCAAAAAGGAAAGGGTCCAGGGCTAAGATGCTCACATGCCATAGCACAAGTAGGGAACAAGATTTACTCCTTTGGTGGGGAGTTCATACCAAATGTGCCAATTGACAAAGACCTTTACGTCTTTGACCTCAGCACCGGGAAATGGTCCATTGCTCCAGCCACAGGAGACGTTCCACACCTCTCATGCTTAGGCGTCCGAATGGTGTCAGTTGGAACAACCCTCTATGTCTTTGGAGGCCGAGACGCTGCACGCAAATACAACGGTTTCTACTCTTATGACACGACCACAAACGTGTGGAAAGTGATAACTCCGGTCGAAGAAGGACCCGCTCCTCGTAGCTTCCACTCTATGGCAGCCGATGAGAAAAACATTTATGTTTTCGGTGGAGTAGGTTCTACGATGCGGCTCAAGACCATGGACGTTTACAACCTCGCCAATAAGAAGTGGACGCAGTGTGCGATTCCAGGAGAATCCTTTAGCATAAGAGGAGGATCCGGACTCGAAGTGGTGAATGGGAAGGTTTGGGTGATTTATGGATTCAACAACTATGAAATTGATGACATTTATTGCTACGATCCTGTTGGGGACAAGTGGACACAAGTGGAAACGGTCGGTGAGCAGCCTTCCGGGAGGAGTGTTTTCGCTAGTGCAGTTGTTGGGAAACACATTCTGCTCTTTGGAGGTGAGGTTGATATGGACCCAGAAGCTCATGTTGGCCCGGGACAATTGGCAGATGGGACATTTGCGTTGGATACAGAGACGTTGAAGTGGGAGAGGTTGGATAAGTTAGGTGAAGTGAGTGAGGAGGAGACAAAGAGTGGCTCATCAGGACTATCGATACATCTTGGGATCCCGATCCTATTAGATGTAGATGTTTCGATCGGAAACCCTTTTGGAAGCCACAAGAAGAAAAAGAATGAAGTGATTGTGACTCCTGAGATCAGGGGATGGACAGCTTCCACGACAGGGACAGTTAATGGTAAGAAAGGGCTCTTGATGCTTGGTGGGAAAGCTCAAACCAATAACCGTTTCGATGATCTCTTCTTTTACGAGTTTCAATAAGGGACAGTCGTGATACCATATGATCATTCATCACCTTTCCATTTTCTTTTTCTTATTATTTCTTGTATGTATGTTTGCGTTGTATGTGATTCAATAAGGAAAGGTCGTGATGATATGTACGATCCTTCATTTGCTTTCCGTTTTCTTTTTCTGTATGTATGTTATGTTTCCTTTTTAATGAATAAATTGCTTATTTTCTAGATATGATCACCACATCAAGAACCCATGCACGGCCATAGCTTTAGCTTTTAGAGCGTTGCATCATGATTCATAAATAAAATCAGTTTTATATACGAAAGCGATATCAATCATGATCTGTGGTTTTAGATACTTGGCCCAATGTCTGGACTAAGAATTTGAATGGTAAGACGGATTTTGTAATATAAGTGAGACAGAATTAATGTGCGATACGGTGCATGAGCGTTCATACGTTTACATGATAAATGCAGTTTAACAGAAAATATAGTGCGGTTTTGATAGAGAAAACACGATTTTGTTAGAAAAATAATATTAAATTTATATTAGTAAAATTTAAAACTTTTTTTGTTTATTAAGTATGTTATAAGATATTTTATAATTTTTATAATTTCATTTATTAAATTTTATTTTAAAAAAAATAATATATTTTGCATATGTTTTCTTTACTTTTTATAATTTTAACTACTCAAAGTTTTTTTGAAATAGAAAATTAAATTTATATAAATCTATTTGAAATAAAAAATTTAATAAAAAAATCTAAAATACAATAGAAAAGACTATCAAGTACTTTATTTTTTCCCATACAAAAACTACATGACTTATTTTTACTGAAACGTAAATTCAGAAAATAATTCTAATAACATCTTGGTATTTCCAAAATAAATTTATGCATATCAAACACACAAATGTGATGAGAAATTGTTACAAGAAAAAATGTACTGAAATTTTCTGAAGCCCTAATTTCAGTTTTCATAACACGACAAATCATACGAATAAAGTTCTGCCTTATTTCAATTTTATATCACTAAATAATCTTAAACAATTATATTACCTCTGTTTCAATTTAGTTGTTGTTGTAGAACAAAATTTTCGTTTCAAAATAAGTATAGTTTTATAATTTTAATGCCAAATTTATTGACTTTATATATCATTTAGTTATTTATTGGTTGAAATGTGGTTAAGTGTATAGATAATTGTGTTTTTATTTTGAAAATATGCAAAATTAAACATTTTATTAATTTCTATGCAAAAATCTAAAACAATAACTAAAATAAAACAGAGGGAGCATAAGATCGGTTAAACATATGTATTTGACGTAAACTTAAGCTTTTATGTTAAAAAATTATGTACAAAATGTAAATTTAAACATAAATTATGTACAATATTTAAATTTAAATAAAAATTATATGCAAAAATTATAATTTCATTAAATATTTTTATGTGAATCAAAAATAATCTTGTGCATTTAAAATGAATCAAGTTCTAGTCTATTCTATTAAAAAGTAAAAAAGAAAGTACACAATAAAACTAGCTTTATATAATTTATATGTGATTTACAAAAAAATGCTAGACTTGTGCATTAAGGTATCCAATAAGGTTTAATTCGGTTTCCTTCGGGTTTCAGTTATTCGGGGCGTTGAATTTAATTCCATTTTGGTATTTTAAAGTTCTGTACAGATTTTCTCGGGTTAAGTTTAGATTTAGTCACACATAAAACCCAGTTGAACCCGTTTAACTTGGGATTCGGTTCTACACTGGGTTTCAATTATCCAAATACTTGTTTGAATTTAAAAATACATAGCTTAGTTCCCAAACTTGGCAAGTTTAAGCAATTTACACAAACAAAATCTTTAGTAACATAATTAAGAAGCAGTCGTGCAGAGGACAAAAACATAAAACAAATTAAAATTAACAACTTTGTAAATGTAACAACCTTATCTAAACTTCAAAATAAACAGCATTGCTTAAACTAGAAACAAACTTATTCATAATGTAATTATCAAAATATAAAAAATCAATATTGGCCAAATACCAAAATATATATTATACTAAGTATTTGAGTTAATTATTTATATAATATTTATTTTAAGTCCTTAATAATATCTTAGTGTATATTAGATATATATTCAGGATTGAACTTAGGTTTGGTAAGAGTGTTTTTGTGATTTGAAAATTTTGGATTTTTTTGGATATTCATTCAGGTTTGAGTACGGTTCGGGTTAAACCCAAAACCCATAATACCATAGAACAAGGCTTGTTAGGTATTTATGTCGAATTTGGTTGGGTTCGGATTTATTTTAGGGTTGGGTTGGGTTCGGAATTTCAGATTCGATTTATTTGACCAACCCTAAAAAATGCTATTATTAAAGTTATTTTAAAGTTCCATTAAAATATTTTAGTTTTTTACTAACAGTGAACCAATTTAATTAATTATATAATTTAGTATATTCTAACTCTGATTTTGTGGAAGGTTCGGAAGCCTTTCTTAAAAAAAAAAAATGTTTGTGAAAAAAGAAATTATTAGTCGTATACTCGTTTATATGTGAATGCTGAAGAATGCAATTTGTTAGAATATTAAATATACCCAATGATAATCAAGCTGTATGATCGTCGATTATGCGTTGTTAAGTTAAAAACAAATGCCAAGGTATTCTCACCACACATTTTGATCCCTTTTCTTATTATCATTGATCTTCTATTTTTCTTATGTGCGACATAAGCTTTGATCAAATAACTTTATTATCATTATTAAAGCTCGGTTTTCATAGTGTTTACTCAAAGAGAAAGAGTTAAAAAAATCTTTAAAACACGGGAAAAATGCCAAATTCGACTCCGACAATTTCGGTTGTGCCAAATACAACCCGAACAAATCGTCTGAAGGATCTCTTAGAACAAAAGATAATAAGAACAACTTTTCTTATTGCTTTAGAAACTCCTCAAAACTAAAGCTCTCAATGTTTCTCATAGATCTCTTATGGAACACCTCTCCATAAGGTCTATATTTATAGTGAAAGACAATTCTCTTTAACATGTGAGATATGGAAAACACAAACCTAATCTAATAGAAAACTTTTTTTTCCTATTCTAGATTTCCTTTTTGTGTTTATCTCTTAACATTATTAAACATCCAATAATATGTTAAGTTTCCACAAGCTTGGAATTACCCAACAATCACCCCCTTAATTCCAACTTGAATTAGGGAGACCAATTTCTTGAACTCCGATTAGGCTCCTCATTTGCTTGAACTTAATCCTTGCTAATGGCTTGGTTAGGATGTCGGCCTTCTGCTCAACACCTGGCGTTTGCATGTATCGACTTAGAACACCAACTGTGTAACACACACCTAGTCTTGTGTGAAGTAGATACCCCAAACATCCTATACTTCTTCTGAAATCTATAGCATTTATATTGGGCTCATCTCTAGCCTTTGAGATCTTTGAACTCAACTCCACTGCTACGTGGATCGTGTTACATACTTCCATCTTTGTGTCACACATGATTCCTTGAGCATAACTCTCCTCCTTTATCTTGATTTCGTCTGCTCCTTGAATCTTGTAGATCCACTTTAACCTTATAGGTTCAACACCAAGCGGTCTATCCACAAGCTCCCATGTCTTGTTTCTTGTGATAGAATCCAACTCAGCCACCATAGCTTCAACCCATTCTCTTACGTGTTCAGCTTCAAGATAGTTCTCTGGCTCGCCATCTACTGTGAGCAACAACATTGCACTTTCTTGATCTGCAAGTAACACATAATCATCGAAATACCTTGGTTTTGTTAAGGTGAGGCCGTGTCTAGTTATCAACGGTTGACCACCACCGTCTTGGTTTGCATTGTGATTTGTATCTTCTTCTTCTTCTTCTTCCTCATCTTGGTTTATAGCTTCTTGTTCATGATCCTCACCTTGATCATTATCTTCTTCTATATCACCCTCATGTGGAAGCTTAAGCATACTAGGTTCACAATCAGCTTGGTTGGTTGTAGACGTCCAATCCCAAGCTTTCTTCTCATCGAAAATCACATCTCTACTCACCATCACCTTCCCTGCGACTGGATCATAGAGTCTATATGCTTTGGAACCCGGCTCAGTTCCAAGATTGATCACACTCTTTGATCTCTCATCTAACTTCTTTAGATGTGTTACACTGATTTTCGCATGTGCTACACAACCGAATATCCTTAAGTGCTCGATATTTGGTTTCTTCGATGTGAGACACTCGTATGGCATTTGATCCTTCAAGGCTTTTGTAGGAACTCTATTGATGAGGTAAGTTGAATTTCGTACAGCTTCTCCCCATAAGTAATTCGGCATCTTCATTGCCTTCAGCATACTTCTTGTCATACCCATTAAGGTTCGGTTTCTTCTCTCTACAACACCGTTTTGCTAAGGCGTGTAAGGCGCGGTTAGGTGCCTTTTAACTCCATTCTCTTCACAGAATAGATTGAACTCAGCTGAGGTAAACTCTCCTCCTCTATCGGTGCGAAAGGTCTTAATGGTTGAACCGGTTTGCTTCTCTACACTTTCCTTAAACCTTTTGAATCGATCGAATGCCTCACTCTTCTCCTTCATAAGTATAGTCCACATATACCTGGAGAAGTCATCAATTAGGACAAAGACATACTTGTTATTTGCAGGCGTTGGTGGTGTGATTGGTCCACACAAATCTCCATGCAGTAACTCCAATGGCTTTGTCGCACGAAACATGGCTTTAGTCGGAAGTGAGACTCTGATTTGCTTCCCTACGAGACATGTGTTACACACGCCTTCTCCGTGTGTTACACTTAGGAATGAGTGTCTAATCTGCTTCCCTGCTAGATATGCGTCACACACACTATCTTTGTGTGTTACACTCGACATTCCTACGACCATCTCCTTCTTTACCATGTTGTTCATCACGCCATAGCTTATATGTCCTAGTCGAGCATGCCACCTCCATGTTGCATCTTCATCTCTGACATGTAAACACTACGGATAGCTAATCTCCATCGGGGTCTTGTAGAGACGGTTTTGAGATCTTGTTACACGTACAAGCAACCTGCCACACGAATCTGTGAGTGTTAAATAGACATCTTTCATGTTAACCTCACATTCGTTCTCTGTTGCTTGTCCAAGACTCAATATGTTATGCTTCAGGTCGGGTATGTAGTATATGTCTTTGAGTGCCTTCTTCTCTCTAGTCTTGCACACAAAGGTAACAACCCCTTTTCCTATGATATCAACACACGATCCATCACCAAACTTCACTTTCCCTTTGGTGTTGAGATTCAAACTCGAAAAGAACTCCTTGTTTCCCGTCATGTGATTGCTCGCTCCATTATCCAAATACCAAACACTTGCATTGCCTTTGTCGATATCAAGATTCTTCGGAATCACCTTGTCTTCATTCAAGAATACCACCTCGTGTACATAGAGGGCATCGGCCTCTTGTGTTTCATTTAAGTTGGTTTCTTGATTCCTCACTGACTTCTCGGGACATGAATTCGCATAGTGACACGGCTTGTCACATCTCCAACATATCAGTTTTGAACGATCCTTCTTCGAGTTTTTGTCCTCGGTGTGTGACACATGACTTTGGTTGTGTAACCTACCTCGACCTCTGCCTCTTCCATTCCATCCTCTACCTCTACCACAGAAATCTCCATAGTTCCTCTGAACTTGGTGATTGTTATCTGAAAACATAAGCTTCCCTTGGTCTTCCTTTTGAGTTTCTTCCCCTACACGCTCCTCATACGCCTTTATCCTTCCGACTATGTCCTCAAAACCCGTAGAGTTGAGTTCTAGGACTTGCTCAAGCGACGCTACGATCTGGATATACTTGTGTCTAGGAAGACCCTTCAAAAACTTCTTAGCCATCTTGGATTCTTCTATGTTTTCTCCCAACGAGGCTGCCTTGGATGATAACCCTGATAGCTTTCCCGCAAAGTCATCCACGGTATCACTATCATCCATCTTCAACCTGTCGAACTCCGTCATCAATGTCTGAAGTCTCGCCTCCCTTACACGATCAGCTCCAAGGTGTCGTGACTTGATGGCGTCCCAGATGTCTTTTGATGCGGTTTGTTCTCCCACCTGGAGAATCAAAGTTTCGGGAATGGATTGAAACAAAAGAGCAATCGCAACATCGTTCTTCTTTTGATCATCCGAACCGGGGTCTATCGTGTCCCACACATCATGAACACGGAGTAACACCCTCATCCTTATCGACCAAACTGTGTAGTTTGTCGAGTTCAGCATCGGACATTGGATGGATGCGGATCCAAGGTCCTTCGCGCGTGGAGCCCTATTCACGTCAGCCATCTTGTGTCGTGAACTCTTGCTTCACAGCCACCAGGATCAAAGCTTCAACTTAAGCTTAGATCGAGTCTCCAACCTGAGGCTCTGATATCAATTGGAGCTTCAACTTAAGCTCTGATACCAATTGAAGGATCTCTTAGAACAAAGGATAATAAGAACAACTTTTCTTATTGCTTTAGAAACTCCTCAAAACTAAAGCTCTCAATGTTTCTCATAGATCTCTTATGGAACACCTCTCCATAAGGTCTATATTTATAGTGAAAGACAATTCCCTTTAACATGTGAGATATGGAAAACACAAACCTAATCTAATAGAAAACTTCCTTTTCATATTCTAGATTTCCTTTTTGTGTTTATCTCTTAACATTATTAAACATCCAATAATATATTAAGTTTCCACAAGCTTGGAATTACCCAACATCGTCAATGCCAAATACGATCTCGTTTCAATTATAATTCAAAAAAACTACATGAACTTATCAAAACGTGCTTAAATCTACATTCACTCTAACAAAAGTTAGTCAACCGTTAACAAGAGAAAACAATATTGTCTTGAACTCATACCTTGATACCCTTTCTAAAAGGCACACAAACCACTAGATTAAAGTAACTTTTTAAATGTTATTACAAATTTGAAATTATATAAACTGTTGTACTTCTTAATCTTATCCAATTTAAAATTTTGTCGATGATTGTTTCTAATTTATAAAATCACATTAACATATTTCTTACTTATCATATCTTTAATAAATTTATATCTTACTAAAATATAAATTATAAAAGAATTATAATTATATGATATTAAATATACTTAAAAATTTGAAGTTATTTATAAATTTTCTTATATGAATTATTTTTATTTTTTAAACTTAAGTGGCTTTTTTTTATTTTTCAAAGTTAATATTATATATTTGTGATGTTTTTCCAAATTCTAAGAGGCCTTTTAACTTTCTTTCACTAAAATACTTTTTTTCAAAATATTAAACATATTAAACAATAACTAAAATATATAAAAACATAAAATATAAAGTATATCATATTAATTTTGAAAAAAATACCATTCAAGGTTTAAATTGGTTATTAGATAGTTTCGAAGTTTTTAAGTATATTTAATTTTGTATAAGTATAAATATTTTATTATTTATATTTTAGTGTAATATAAGTTTATTAAATATATGACAATTAAAAAATTAATGTATTTATATAAATCAGAAATAATCATCACCAAAATTTTAATTGGATAAGATGAATAAGTATAGTAGTATATATAATTTTAAATTTTTAATAATATTTCAAAAATTTCTTTTAGTCTAATGGTTATTGTGTTTCTTTAAAGGGTTCAAATCTTAGAATGAACATATTTTTATTAAAAGAATAAGTTAAAACGACAATGTTTTATCTTGTTAACGATATACTAACTTATGTTAGAGTCAATATAGATTTATGCACGTTTTAAGAATTTTATGTAATTTTTTAAATTATAATTTAGTTGAGGTCGTATTTTGCACTAGCTTTTTGTTCGGATCATATTTGGCACGACTAATATTGTTGGGGTCGAAATTAGTTATTTTCCCTTAAAACAAAAGGTCTTGATTTAGATGAGTATTCAATGAAACTACCATTATATTTATGTGTAGGTTACACAAAATGCCATTTCTAGAGTTTTCACTAAAATATTTTAGCCATTTACTATATATTCTAACTTCCCTGATGTTGTGGTGAATTTGGAATCTTTTCTTAACAAGTTTCAATGTTTCTGTTAAAAACTTTTAGTTCTGATTTACGGTAAAATTCTATAAATTAATAATGTTGAGAATATTAATTTATAGATTTATTAAATTAGATTGTATTTTTAAAAATAAAAAATATTTGATTTTAATATATGTATATTAATTATTTTAAAAAACAATTGACATTTATATTAGTTTATAATATCATTTGGTGTATATAAAATATGTTTCATAGTATTTAAATGTGGTTTTAGATATAATTTTACTAAATCTCATCAAAATATATTAAGTGTTAAGAAAATATAAAAATAATTATATTGTGAATAATAATAAAAAAATTAATGATAAGTTCATACTTATATAAAATATATATATATATAAATTATTAATTTATAATTTTAATGAGACCACATATTACCATAAGACTTTCTAAAAAAATATTATCTTATTATTTTACCGAGTTATGTCATATTTTGAATCAAATCAACTTGGGACCAGAGAAAATTATTAATTTATGATATTTATTAATTTATATAATACTCCCTCTATTTCATTATGATATATGTTTTAGAAAAAAAAATTATTTCATAAAGATAAATATTTTGTGTTTTCTATGAAAATATTACAAACTTTATTAAAATTAATTGACTTTATTGAGTTACTATTGGTCAAAAATTATCAAAAGTTAAAAAATACAGAAAATGATATGTTTATTATAGTCATTAATGTATTTTCTTAATATGTGTGAAAACCCGAAAAATCTATTTTATGAAACAAATGAAATATTAATTTGTATTTAAATGCTAAATAAGATGCATTGTATCAAAAGCTTAAACATACCTAACAATAATCAAGTTGTATCATCGTCTGTGTGCTAGATTATTATTAATTTTTAACAATAATCAAGTTAAAAACAAACTAGATTTTGACCCGCTCTTAACGGTGGATTTATTTTTATTTTAAATTATTTTTGAGAATTTTTTTTTTATATTTTTATTTTTGGCATGATATTTGTGTTTAATATTAATTTAATTTAATTTATTTTAGTTTTTGATAATTATATGAAATATGTCAAGAACTAATTATATAAGTTAGTTAATCCTAAAATTATGGAATTAAATTGGTAGTTACAAAATATATATATAGATGCAGTTAGAAAATATATAGTTTATTTTTTTAAATAAGTAATGTTAGAAAATAATTGTTGGACTACACATATCTCAATAGGTCATGATTCTATTTTAATAGAATAGATGACAAACTATTATCATCAACAGATTTGATCCTTTGTTTATTATTTCCTCCATTTCGTTTTATATGTCGTTTAAGATTTAATTTCACATATTAAAAAACTATTAAATTTTTTATTATTTCCCTAATTAATATATTATTTTATTTCTTGTTGTTAATCAATGAGCTGAAATGTAAAATTAAAAGTGGAAAAATTTATCAAACATTTGCACTGAAAATATAAAACGACACTTATAATGAAGCAAATTCTTAAGTCTATAACGATATTTAAAATGAAACGGATAAAATATTATCACTTATCTCCTATTATTTTATATATGACATCTATGCTATAGAAGTCAAATTTTTTTTTTGTAGTGATATTTTAAAATATTTTATTCTTATAAGCTTATTAATTTCAAGCATATCATTTATTTTCTATAATCTTCTTAAGAGAGGAACCGAGGAAAATAAAAGTACTTTTATCTTATTTCTTTTCATGTAAAATTCTCAGAAATTTTTTAACTCGTAAGTCTATGAATTTATGTCAGATCATTTTTTCTATCTAAGAATAACTTTTCTCTATTAAATACCAAGAAAATTCTGTAAATAATAAAATGCGTTTTTCTACTGTAAAAAATGTCGTTCAACAAGGCACTACTATATGGTATGTATTATTTAGAGAATTCCCTTAGTGTTATTTTAATTTATTTTAATTCAAATCCAAATAATGTTCAACAAGGCAATAAGTAGGTTTAGATCTATAATAGGAATCATAATTTATTTGTTCATATCATTGACCAATGATATATTATTGATTACTTACTATAATTATGTATTGTTGATTTATTAAATATGGAAATAGAAATAACTTGTTTAAAACAGAATTTTAAATTAATATGGTTTATTGACAAAAAGAGATTATTATGGTTTGAATAAGTAGTATTATAACCGAAAATCAAAAACTAAATCAGAATAAACCAAAAGAAATCAATTTGAGGCCAATTTGTTTTTGTTAAATGAAAGTATACTTTAGTTAGATCCAAATCTGAATAGAAAGTAAAGTCAAATCAAATATCGATAACAATTTTGGGTTTATCTTGTATATGAATATTTATAAAACAAGAAACGTTCGTAACTACAGCAAAATCCAAATTTAACATCTCTAAATGCATATATATATATATGTATAAATTAGTTAACAAAATATTAATCACTTAAATAGTTTACAATATTAACAACACAACCAAGAAAAAACCTAGTGAAGATTATTGGTTTATGCATTTTATTAGATTTATAAATTTAACGGTGTTATTCAATATCTGATTTTGAATCAAAACTAAAATTATGTGTTGTTGGTTCTGTGATTGTTTTTAACGTTCTTGGTGCTATGATTCTTTTTAACGCTGATTATATTTAACGAAATATAAAATAGTATTAGTATCTTATCTTTGGCAATGTTCTTGGTATAACTAATTAGGAAGTTAGAGCAGGATTAACCGGAGTCTCTTAAGGTGATGTTCTTAGCTATTCTAAGAGACGTATCTTAGCTTTTAACTAAGAAAACCTAAGAACCGTCTCTTAAATAAGAACCATAAAAGCCGTCTCTTAGCGGGAAAAATGTAAAAAAAAATAAAAAAAAATTAAAAAGACAAATTTTACGTTAAAAACCTCACCTTAAGAGATCCGGGTTAATCATGGCCACATGAGTTGGCTTGTATTGGGTGTACTGAAAATATATTCTGATCCAACTATTTGTGGTATGTCATCGTGTACGCACATGGATTCATTCATTATTTAATGCCTCGTGTACTGCGAGATATAAAATACATGAATAGATTCGTCCATGTGAACTTCCCAAGGGTCGATAAATACCCATGCAATTTTCCAATATGGATCACTGCACCAATCATTACATTATTCTAAGGTCAGTTCTCTCAACATCTCTCTCCCTCTATCCCATATTATTGTTTTGTAGTATATGATTTAGCTATATTCGTAACTACAGGTTGTAATATTCGTAAGATCGATCAAGGTAAGCAAAAGAGATGGCCCAAAAGCTGGGAGCGAAGGGTGGTGAGAAAGGAGATGTATGGGATGATGGTGTTCACGAAAATGTTAGAAAAGTATATGTAGGGCAAGGCCAGGATTGTATAGCCTTCGTCAAGTTTGAGTATGTCGATGGTTCTGAAGTGGTTGCTGGAGATGAACATGGAGAACAAACACTAGAAGTTGAGGAGGTACTAATAACATATACTTCGATATAATTATATGAGGTTGAAAATATACATTTTGTTGAAGATTTATTTCGTACTGAGAAGTTGCTTTTTATGTGTAGTTTGAGGTTGATGAAGATGACTACATCGTTTACGTAGAAGCTTTCCGTGAAACAGAAACTCAACAAACCATTGTGGCTCTTAAGTTCGAGACTTACAAAGGCAAAACCAATAAGCACATCGAGACAAGTCCGGGGGTTAAGTTTGTTCTCCAAGGTGGCAAAATTGTTGGGTTTCACGGGCGTTCGACCAATGTTCTACATTCCCTTGGAGCCTATGTTTCATTCCCATCTACTCCTGACATGCTTGGAAAGTGGATTAAGGTAGTAATATTTAATTTCTTAATTATAAAAAAAATACAGGCACAACACGATCAAGTGTTCAGTTTTGGATTTGCTTCAGTTTATAGATTTTTCGGTATTTCAGTTTATTAATATTAACTATCATATTAAAATCATTTTTACTATGGTTTGGTTCGGTTTTATTTTTAAAATTTTCAGTATTCAGTTATATACTAAAAATATAATTATATGTCTCTTTTATAGTTTTAATTTATATAATTAGAAAGCAGATATGTTAAATCATGGAAATATTTTTCGGTACTCTAGATTTAAAATAGAATATCTTTCTATTTTATCTAGATAATAAAATAATATTATTAAAAATTAAAAGTTAATTAATATATTTTCATAAAATAAAAATAAAAATAATATCATAACATTATTAAACAACTAAAATTTAGCATAAACATTAATAAATAGAAAATTATATTTTATCTAATTTCATGAAAATAAAATAAAAAATTAATAATTTAAAACAAAATAACATATTATTACGAAAAAAAAACTTAAATAAATAAAAAGATGCGGAAATCTTAGAATTTTTCCGCGCTCGTGAATAACAACTCCCTTGAAACATTCTCTAACAAATATAAGTAATTCTAAATTATAAGGTGGAGCAAAAAGGAGAGGGTCCAGGGTTAAGATGCTCACATGCCATAGCACAAGTAGGAAACAAGATTTACTCCTTTGGTGGCGAGTTCACACCAAATGAGCCTATCGACAAAGACCTTTACGTCTTTGACCTCGAGACCCAGACTTGGTCCATTTCTCCAGCCACGGGAGACATTCCCCACCTCTCTTGCTTAGGCGTCTGTATGGTGTCCAATGGAACAACCCTCTATGTCTTTGGAGGCCGAGATGCTTCCCGCAAGTACAACGGTTTCTACTCTTTTGACACGATCACAAACGAGTGGAAACTGCTAACTCCGGTTGAAGAAGGACCCATTCCTCGTAGCTTCCACTGTATGGCCGCAGATGAGAACACCATTTACGTTTTTGGTGGAGTGAGTGCTACGGAGCGGCTCAAGAACCTAGACGCCTACAACATCGTTGACCAGAAGTGGGTGCAGTGTGCGACTCCAGGAGAGTCGGTTAGCATAAGAGGAGGAGCCGGGCTCCAAGTAGTGCAAGGGAAGGCTTGGGTGGTGTATGGGTTCAACGGGTGTGAAATAGATGATGTTCATTACTACGATCCTGTTGAAGACAAGTGGACACAAGTGGAAACATTTGGTGAGAAGCCTTCCGCGAGGAGTGTTTTCGCTAGTGCGGTTGTTGGGAAACACATTGTGTTGTTCGGAGGTGAGATAGCGATGGATCCACAAGCTCACGTGGGTCCAGGACAATTGATCGATGGGACCTTTGCGCTGAATACAGAGACATTAAAGTGGGAGAGGTTGGATAAGCTAGGTGAAGTGGAGGAGGAGACAGGACTATCAATACATGTTGGGATCCCGATCCTAGGAGATTTAGATGTTTCTGTCGGAAACGTTCTAAATGAAGATCAGAAGGAGAGTACTCCGGATGTTAGAGGATGGTCAGCTTCTACGAGTGGGACAATTAATGGTAAGAAAGGGCTTCTGATGCATGGTGGTAAAGCTGTCACCAATGACCGTTTTGATGATCTCTTCTTTTACGAGGTTGACTCTGCTTAAACGCTTTCAAATGCCGCTTGTGATTGTTTGAGACTTTGTGTTGTGTGTGTGATTCAATAAGGGAATCGTGTGATATAACCATATGATCCTTCATCAGCTTTCCTTTTTTTTCTCTATATGTTTGCATTGTGTGTGATTCAATAAGGGTCGTGCCATCCTTCATTTCCGTTTTTTTCTGTTATGTGTGTTTTGTTTCCTTTTTTAATGAATAAACTAAGATTTTGATTCGGGTAACCGTGCAGTTTTTATTTTCATTTTTATATAAATGTTTATCTTACATCAATAGTGACGTTAGTCATATATTTAAATGTTTATATAAATATTACAAACACAATAATTTTATAGTTTACATGTTAATATCATATTAGATTTCATTTGATAATTAAATAAATTAATATATGCATGAAAAATCATAATTGAAAATATTTTATATTTAATTTATACTAAATTTTTATCCGGGTTTTCAAGTTAACCGTTTAGAATTTTTTTTTGTTTATTTAGATAATATATTTTTATATAAAAGTTTAATATGTTAGTTTTATGCATGTATTATATAGTTATCAATATTAACCCGTCCTGCCAACGTATTATATATTTTTAACATTAACATTTCTATTTATGAAAATAAAATAGATTAGTTTATTAATTTAATATAATTTTAAAATATTTACTTTAATATAATAATTTTATTTTATATATTAATGTATAGTTATATTTCATTACTAATTCGAAATTAGTGATATTTATATATTTTTTGAATGTTTTATAAAATCTTTTTCAACAGATTTTTTAGAATTTTTAATCTATATTTATATTTAAAATAAAAAGATATCAAAATATATTATAATTAAAAATACAAAAAAAATATTATTAGTTTAATGAAATATATTTAGTAAAAATTTTAGAGATAGTCTAAAAAATCATATATATAAAATAAGTTATAAATTCTATTTTAATAGAATAAATTAATTATTTTCTCCACAAAATCACCAAATTAAGAACGTAGAGCCATAGCTTAAGCTTTAATATAATGAACAACGATGGATGTGTTGGAAACTTAGAAGCGCGTATAACATCTTAATCGAGGGGATTTTAAGAGCACCATTAAAGGGGGTGTTTAATGGATGGGTCCACCAAAATCATAAGCACCACTTTTTAAAGTGCCTAATTAAGCATCAGCTCTTGCACTGTTCACTGGTCCCACTGACACGTGACGGTCCGTGATTGGTCCGTTTTAATTTTTTTTTTTTTTTTTTTAAAAAAAATATAAGCACCCCATTTTGGGGTGCTAGGGTTGAAGATGCTCTAAGAATTGATAAAAAGGGGTCTACACGGATAGTTCATATACAATACGCAATACCTATAAATCTGGTTTTTTAGCAAAAAAAAAAAAATACCTATAATCTGGTTCAACTAAATAACATTTCGGGTTCGTTTTAAGTTGGTTTCTTTTGAAACATGGGCTTGTGAGAAGACATAAAAGAAGAGATAAATTGGCCGTTCGTCAACGTGAAGCCCACAAAGACGAGGTAAACCATGTACATATACAGAGTTCATAGAAAAATACAAAAAAAAAAAGTCAAAGGTCTTGAAACATTCTCTAACAAATAGACACAAAGTCATGTGACAACTCCTAACGCCTGATGCGGCCTGGATCTTGGTCAGTGCGTCATGGTCGGATCCATCACTGATCACCCCAATGGTTGCCTCCTTGTGCTTCCACCTTTGGGCATTTCTTTTGCTCACACAATCCTACCTTTAATTATGAACACGAATTTTTTGTAAACAAAGTCAAAGAAATACTTATCAGATGAGTAAGAATTGACCTTAGAAGATATGCTGAGTTAGTGATTTTTTAATACTAGTCAAATCATCGATTACATCATCATATAATATATATTTTATTACATGTGATGATCAACTACATACAACATATATAAACATAATGAACAGTTTTACGAACAACAATCTCACGATGTAGCTTTTCCCATAGATCGACACATAGTTATACATGTATGATATCTTCGATGGACATAATTTCATGTAGCACATGACCATAATGATAGTTCTGCCTATAATATTTTAAAACCTCTGAAAAAGTTTATCATCTAATCTATAAAAAATTGTGTTTTTTCTGGGAATCAAATCTCATTAGTGTAGATATTTTTAAACTTCAATTACTAGGCCATGGTGTTTTCAGGAGTATCTAATCTATTAAAACTGAAGTACAAATAGGATATAACCATTGATTTTACATAATATTTACAAGAAATGCCACTGATATTATTCTTGCATCCAAACATCTAAACATTGATTATTAACAACAAAAAAAAAAAAATTGGGCTAAGCCTATTAACAACATTTATCATTTATCATTGAAAAATGTATATGTGTTTATATATATATATAGAATTAAATTAGTTTTATTTTTTATTTATATTCATATAAGCTAACCAACTATATTTGAACTATAAAAAACTAATAATGTCAATAATTTTCGATATAATTTGAACTTATTCATTTAAAATAACAAAATCATGTAATTTTTCATAACAATTTAGTAACTAAAATACATACTAATATTTATTATAAATGGTTATATATACAAACAAATACAATGTATTATTCATTTGTACGATATATCTAATAAGAATAATTTATGTAATTTATAAATTTAAATTTTTTAATCACCATATAATACATATACACAGTTATGTCTAGGACGTATCGAATTTCCGAGATATTTTAGGATATATGGATTCAGATATGCATTCGTCGGATTTGTAAAATTGTTATCCGGATCTCGATATTCGGGGTTAGGATATTCGGACTAAAATCCGAATACACGCGGATATTTGGACCTGTTTTTTAATTAAAAACCTAAATATTAACCATCTATTAGTCTATTTAAAATTATTATTTTAAAAAACTTTAAAAGCATTAAAATTTAAAATTAAAATTTTAGTTATTTTATATAAAAGTATATATAATATACATAGATAACTATAATTAAATTTTAAATATTTAATATCAAGATCCAGATATTCATACCTAAATTTTACTATCTGAATTCGTACTTGGATCAGTCGAATCCGTAAAATCACTATAAGGATCCCCAAATATCCGTTTTTTGAAGCGGATGAGATCCCAGATCGAATAACGGATATCAAATATTAAGTTTCATTCATATATACGGTTATATCAAACAAATTACTTAAAATATTTGACATTCATAAAAATAACACCAGCGCGGACGTGCGGGTCAAATGCTAGTAATCCTTTAAACCTACAAATAATAAATAATTAATAGTTGATCTATGGCGAATCTACTTCAATATTAGCCCATAAATAATTAATAGAAGTATTATATAATCTCGTTATTCACGTGTCATTAAATATTGAATTGTTGTGAATATGAAGCAACTGAGTTGAATCTCAATAGTTGATATCAATGATCTGGTAGTAGTAATAGTTGATATTAATCGTGCCTAGTATGTGGTTTAACAGTTTAATAATGCTTATTAGTCACCAACATTAATGATTTATCGCTTTCAGCGTTTTAAGTTTTAAGTCTTGTCGAGGATTTTTGTGCTCCTTTTTTTTTGTTTGAAATAAGTTTATGGTACTTAACCCTACTGGCTTTTGATTAGGAATGTTCGGTTGGATTGTTTTTGTTCATGTTTGACAAATCCAGAGGTATGATTCATTACACCAAAAACAAAAATCCAGAGGTATGAGATAAGTCATTTCCCGATGGGAGTACTATATATTACTCCCTCCGTTTTTTTATATTTGACGTTCTAGTATTGTGCACACAGATTAAGAAACATTTAATTTTTTATTATTTTTTAAACAAAAACATCATTAATTGTTTATCTAACCACAATTCAACCAATAATAAAATAGAAGCTATAATATCATTGGTCATTTAACATTAATTACTAATAAATTTTACATAGAAAATTGAAAACGTCAAATAATTTGGAACAAAAAAATTCTCCTAAAACGTCAAATAAAAAAAAACGGAGGGAGTATAATATTACAACGGTGAATTTTTGAAAACGAGTTCCGTATCATATGATAAAACATAA
>CAJHQQ010002545.1:0-62812 GCA_905132885.1 Moricandia moricandioides
AAAACACCCTAGATAAATTCTAAATCTAATTTTGAGTGTATTCCACGGTCCAGCACCAGTGCTTGCCCTGGTAGGATGCAAAGGAAGTAGGGCTACGAAAATAAACAGAATTGAAAATTTCAAAATGAACCGGAGTTGATAGAAACGAATCCAAACCGATCCGACGACATAAATATTAAATGGACTTTTTTACGCGGTATTTCATATTGTGGGTTTTATCATAACTCATGTCCGAAAAATCTGAAAATTCAAAATCCCAAAAATAAATTTGAACCAAACCCGATCTCAATCCCGTAGTATGTATTCAAAATAGGCCTAGATATTATTGAAGTATAATAAAATATTATCTATTATATAATAAGTAATTCCAAAATACTTAATCTAAATATATTTAAAATGGTCACTATTAATGTCTTTTAGGTTTGGGCTAATCACAGTTGTTAAGTTCAATTTGAATAAGTTGGCATTTTGAAATTTAAACAATGTTGTTTTTTAAGTTTAAATAGTGTTTCTTATGTCTATGGAGTTGCTAGTCGTTAAATTTAACTTGTTTACATTACATTATGTATGATTCTCGTCCGTAACAGGGTTTCCGTTTGTCATGAATCATGATTTTTTCTTGTGTGTCCACATATAGTTTAAGGACGAGTGTCGTATTGTTGATTGACGAGTATCTCAAAGTTATTTTAAGGACAACAAAATGGTTTAAGGAAATCAAGTACACAATTTAATATTTTTTAGAATTAATATCTGATTAGTATCCAAAATCAAAACTATTTTGGATTCAATTGAATCTTGGATATGTAACTAAATCCAAACGAACTCGACCAAACCCATATGAATCTGACCTGAATTTTTCTCATATTCGAATGATAGTGAAATTTATGTACCCCGAAAACCGAATGAACCCGAACCGAAACCCGATAGGGATCCCGATTACCCGACAGTATATGATTCCAACCGTTAATAGTTATGTATATTTTCAGCCAACTCACTTAGGTCTGAAGCAGCTCTTCCTTCATCACTTAAATATGACTAGTTCAATACTCTTACGTGCAGTTTTTAGTCTTAGTTTTTTTTTGAAAGACTTAAACAAATATAGTTATGTATATTTTCAGCATTTTTCTTTTGCAATTTCTTTTTTTTTACTTCCAGCCCATTATATATCAGGACCGGCACTGTCCATCACACATATGATATTTTCATTAGAGGAATTATTGTTTGATTTGTGTTTTTGCGAGCATCCTTTATTGAATTTCATAACGTCTAGAGAAAAAAAACTATATGCTTTTTCTTCTTAAGAAAAACACAACAAAACGTGGAACTTGTGTTGATTCGTTGTTTCACCAAACTACCAGGAAATAGGAAAAATCTCACCAACCTTTGTATTTATAAGTTTCATTAGCATAAGGCCATCATTATCAGCTAGATACACTTCAAGTCTCTCACAGAAAATTTTAGTAATAATTATAATTTATTTATTATTAAATTACTTATCAAGATATATATATATATATTTGAAATGACTTCAAATAGCTTCAAAACAAGATTTTGTTCCCAAACTAAACCTCAAAGGTCAAAATGACCAAATTAGATTTCAAAAAAATAAATAAATGATATTTATATCCATTTTGTAATGATATATAAAATATAGAATATTTAAATAAATATTTTAGAAAATCGAAATATTTCTAATTTTTGAAACTTTTATTTTACGAAAATATTTTTTCAAAATTTTTAAAAATCATTTTTCTTAAAACTATTTTCCTTTATAATCTTTGATTAAAAATTTTTCTGAATGTGTAAGATATCTTCATAATTGGGTATTTAAAAATACCTTCTTACATGTATAATTAATATTTTTATAAGAGTTTGAAAAAAATTTCATAATTGGGTATTTAAAAATATTTTCTTACATGTACATTTAGGAAGACCTTCATGATATATATATATATTTATGTACATCTTACAGAATTTGAATTATATGTATATCTCGTAAGATATTATTAAATATGTATACTATCTTTCTAAAGTTTTCGGAAGACATTCATGGATTTTATAAAGATTTATACATATATCTTTCAATTTTTTTTTGAAAATTATATATATTGAGTAATATTTTCATAGGTATAAATATAAATCAAATTCCAAAAATTTCATACACATTTAGTAAGAATTTAATGTGTAAGAACTTCCTACATATACAATTTATATTCAAGAAATCTAGTTACACATTTATGAAAGAATTCCTAAATCCAAAAAAAATAATTTATAATTTCATGAAGATACACATTTAGAAAGATGGGAAATTGCATCAAATAACATACAAAAACATTAATTAAATAAAACATATAGAAGTTATGCTTACAATATGATACATATCAAGTAATCAGACAAAATTACATTTTTCTTTTTCTCCTGCCCACTCACGTTGATTGAAATGAAATCAATAGAAAATTTCTGAATCAAAACACATCTTGTGAAATGAAGATGGATGTCGACGGAACAAAAACGAACAGTGATGAAGAATTATTGTTAGCTTCCTCAAATGATAGCAATCAATCTAGTGAAAATGAAGAAATAGACAAAGATTTTCATTTTGTAGTTGGTCTTCTTATTTGTAGTTGGTCTTGCTTCTCTTCTTCTTCTTCTCTTTATTTTTCCTACCTTCTTTGACATCTTCTTCTAGAGCTAATGCAAACACATTTTTTTTTCCAAACACAAAATATCTCGTATGTTATTGATTTATATAGTTTGATTTAGATTTCGATGATACAAACGATGATTTTTTCATTATTATGTATAATTTTTTTGTTCGCATCAAACAATCAATATATAATAAGATAGTATATTGTTAATAATATATACTATTTTATTTTGAAGACATAGTATAATATGTTATATTAATTTTTTTCTTCTGTTCTTTTCACACTTTTTCTTCTTTCTCCTACGTCTTCTTGTTTCCCTTTGTTCTTTCCCAGCCAATTTCCTTTTATTCCTGCTTTATCTCCTCTTCCTTCTCCACTGGCCCTTCTCTTTCTCCTCACTTACTCCTCCTCTTCTTCTTTTTACAACTTTTACCTGTTTCTCCATCTTCTTCTAGAGCCAATACAATCACATCTTTTCCTAGAAACAATACATCTTTGATGTATATATATATAGAAAATCTCACAGATACTGTAGTTATTATTCTATGGTAAAAGTATAATATCATATAAAACTCACTCTCCTCCATGTGAAGATCCATAATTGTCTGATCTTTTTTTTTAATTTAGAAAAAATTAAAAACTTGATTTTGATATAGATCAAATTTCCTAAACTATTTATTTAATAAATATAGTATATATGTTACGTTAGTTATGCATAACACGTCAAACGAACGAGTACGTACAAAAACGATTATTATGTCTACTTTTGAACCAAATTGACACATTTTCCTATAAAATCCTTACTTTGTTAGATACTTAATTTTTCAACCACTTATGTACATATAACTAATTCACCCTAAAAATATATTTCTGAAATTTTATAAGAATTTCTTTTTAAAATATTGAATAAAATATTTAGTAAAAATCAATTAATTTTAAACAAACGTTCTTTAGGAGATGTGCACATATTCTTTCTCTCTTCCTTATTCACATTTTGTCTTTTCCTTAGTGTACATTGATTAGGTGAAATATTCATCAAGACACTTTCATGTCCTAAAAGTCTAGTTGATACAGTATAAAACAACCATACAAATTAGCCATGTGGTTTTCAATCAAACAAAGCGATTTTTTTTTTGATTTTGGTTGAATTTTTTTTGTAGATTCTAAACCAAACAAAAATTTCTCAAAATTATTGGTCTAACTAACTAAATACAGTACAAACTATTTAAGTTAATAATGTTGGAATAAAAATCACCAGCTAAAACACTAGGAGGAAGGCTCGGGCGATGGCAACTCAAGCGAAACCGCGTAACCCTTTAGTGATGGTGATACTGTTAGGAGTGATACACAAGAGATGAAGATGACGACAATAGAAACCCTCGATCCATCATACCCTAGCACCCTCCACCTTATCCAAATCGAAACTGATACGAGCAACAAAAAGACCTTGGTGGAGTGACACTTGATCGATGGTCGTACCTAGAGAATGGGCTATGGATAACGATTGAGCAATAGGTCATGGACGATGAATGAATGGATGGTAGAAGATTGCGCGTGATGGAAGTGCTGGTTATAAATAACCATATTCCCTTTCGCATTTTGCAGTCGAATCTCGTTCGGTTTATGCTTCATTCTCAGTATCGATCGACGGTGTATGGTGGCCGTCGATTGATGTTGATTTCCCAGGTTGATGGGAAACATGAAAAACTCCAGCCTCTTCCATAGCAATCCCTCGGTATTCAATTGTTGCTTCGTCTTTGTATTCTTTGTCGTACTCGAGGTAGGTTGTGCTGTAACTGAAATCACCATGGTAGGTGTGGAATTGTTCAGATGTTTGAGTGTTGATCGATGAAATAGGTTAGGTGTCGATCGATTGTTGAACTGTATGGCTGTCGATCGATTGGTTGGGTTGGGTTTCGATCGATGCTCTTTCTTCCGATTCCTCACCGAACTCGTAATTGCTGAAGCATGTGGCCACAAGCTCTACATCATTGCACAATTCGATCAAGGGAGCCTTGTTCTTATTATTGACAATTTCATAAAAAAATATTTTGATCAATTAGAGATAGATACAACCTGTTTAACTTCATATCGCATATGGCTCCTACATTATCCATGAATGCTTTCCCAAGTAGTAGAGAAGAATTTCAATCTATCCTGATGTCCATCACATGAAAGTCTGTTGGAACTAATGTATTGTTGATCTGCACTGGAACATATTTTACCATCCCTCCTGAGTTCACTCTTGAGCAGTCTACGAATGTAAAAGAATCGTTGGAGGGTTCCACTTTCAAGTTCAACTCTACTGCCATTGACTTTGGCATAATGCTCATTGGAGATCCAGTGTCACAAAGGGCATTGAGAAATTTGTTTCCTTTGATGAAACACGGAACCACAAATTTTCCAGGATCACTTTTCTTCTATAGACAGGTCCTCTGCTTCATCTTCTCTCTGAGGTGATTGAACATTATCTCTATACCATCATCTGTCTCCCTTGTTTCCTTGAAAAACATCCACAATCTTTGAGTATAATAAGCCTCATCAAAATATCTGGAGAGATTTTAAAAACTCTTTTAGCAAAGCTATCTATCTCCTTATCATTGGCTTCTTTGCGTTGATGTTTGGGGATATTTTGTCTCCTCTTTGAGTGTCCCTCATCTTCTCTATCAGTATCCATAGCTTCACATGTTTCTGTATTCTGTTATGAAATTGTCACGGTCGGACGTACAATCAAGCTCGCATTGAGGTTCGGTAGTCGAACTGGGTTTCTCTCCTATCGATCGATGCTAAGTGTGTATTGTCGGTCGATTCTTCTATCACTCTGTCGATTGATGTCACGAAAACGGTGTCGATCGATGTTAGTCGATTCACATGAAGCCACTGAGTATGTAAGTTTCACCGTCGATCGATGCGAATTAGAAGTGCCAAGTGATACCGAATTTTCCACACAAAAATTGCTATCTTGGGGCTTCTCTCTCTTGACTTCCTACCAGAAATCATCATCAATCAATGCATTGACGTGGTGTCTTTGCCCAACCTCGATTTTCTCCTTAATCAAGCTCTCATGCTTCATAATGGTCTCACTTGTTTGCATCACTTGATTTTCGAATTTCTTCACATGAGTGCTGAAGTTTTCGAACTTGGTATTGAGGTTGAGGTACAGACCATCTATCTTCCCATTGAAAACCACATACATCTTCTGCTGTCCCTCTAAAACTCTGTAAACCATCGCTTCAATCTTGCTTTCCTAACTTTTTGGGGGAGGATTGTGGTAGTAGGTAGAACCATAAGTCATGTTGTTGTTGAAGGACATTCGCTGCAAATTTTGATTAAATTTTCTCATTTGACCAGTGCCATATGAGTTCCTGTTGAAGCATGAATTTCCTTGTGTCTGGAAACCATTCCCATCAATGTAGTTTACATCAATCTCATCTTCTTCATACTCAATTGCTTCCGTGTCCGCAAAAGTAACCTGCTTCTTGAAAAATCTCTGAACACTATCATTTTTGCCTTGACCTCTTCAATCTGCTCCTTGCTCATAGCTGGAGCCGATTTCCTTCTCTCAAAATCGGTGTTCTTGGTGCTACTGCTGGATACCAGATTTTCAATCAATCTTGTAGCTTTTTCAGGGCTTCTGGTGCTGAAGTTTCCCTCACTAGTTGTGTCTAAAGCCGTCTGATATTGTAATCTAATACCTCTGAAGAAACTGCTAAGAAGTTGCACTTCGTTGAACCCATGATGTGGGCAGTCTCTCTGGTATGACTTGAATCTGATCCACGAGTTTCTGAATGGTTCTTAAGGTTCTTGTGAAAAAGTAGTAATCTTGCTCCTTAAATCCTCTGCTCTTGCGTCATCAAAGAAGTTACGCAAGAAAGTGTTTTTGATGTCATTCCAGGATGTCAGGGATCTTGGTGGTAGTTTCTTAAGCCAATATGAAGCTTCTCTAGCACGTGGGTGCTTGAAGAGCTTACAGAAAAGATAGTCCTCAAGGACTTCATTAGCTTTAATAGCCGTCAGTAGATCCTCAAATCGCTTCAGATTATCCATAGGGTGCTCATGTCGCAACCCATGTAAGGTGTCTACGCTACAAGTTCGAAGAAAGCGGGCTTGATTTCAAAATCGTTTCTCCAAAAGGATGGGAGAAGAATGGCGGATGTTGGCGTGGAACTAGTCTGGACGGTTGCCGCCAACTAGCGTTCGCTGAGCAGCTTGGGCGTTAATTTCAGGTTGAGCTATTGCAGCGTCTTCTTCTGCTTCTGTATCAGGGATTACAGCCTCCTAATCGTCTATCTATTGACCTGCTGCATTGCGCAGATGATCGTTGTGGTCATGCAATTCTCCATCTTATTTTGAACCAAAATTATAGGCGCAACCATCTGAACTCGTCTGCTGTCGTCGATCGATGCGGGTGAGATGCTGTCAATCGATGATAAGTGATCAATGTCGTTCGATGCTAGAGTTCTGTTTCCGGTTGATGCTATCCGTAAAGAAGTGTTGGTCGATGCTGAATGTATGCCGTCGATCGATGCTTGTCGTCTTTCTTTTCGGATCGTACGTTCGAGTTTCTGCGGGTATGAGAATAGTAATTCTTGTCCTTCATTGCTCCTGGTACTCTTTTGCATGCACCTGAAAGACAAAGGAAAAGAAAAATCAGTAACTTGAAAGTAAAACAAACCTAGAATAAACCCTAGAAAATAAATCTAATGGTGATCAACGTTCCCCGGCAACGGCGCCAAATTTGACATGGTGGTGTTTACTGTTCTAACATGGTATGACTATCCGAAACAATTAACTATCAAATTAACCATTAATCCTAACACACAAAACAATACTCTTGCCAAGAGAGATCAGGTGTAGTACTTAGGGATCAAATCCACAGAGAACAATGACACACAATAGATTTCTTATTCCTAAAGGTTAAGCTAGGTGATTATATATATTGGTAACAAGTAATCAGTCTAAGGAAATATTCTTTATTGAAGAGTGTAGATGTAATATGAAAATATGCTAATAATGTAATTATGGAATTATGCTAATAAGGTAAATATGAGAATATTCTACTAAACTAACTAGATGTAAATATAAATATAGTATATCTAGGGTTTTAAACTTAATGAATTATAGGGAATAAGAAGCACGAATATATTCTAGAACTCAAATATTAACTATTCTGACCCTTTTTACTCCAACTCTCGTATGCGAGCAAAAGGAAAGACCATCGATCGATGACTAAGGCCTGGTGTCAATCAATAGTGAAATAAGAAGGAAGTGTGAACGAGATTTGATATGTTCACCAAGCTAATTAGACCAGCTCTCGCATGCGCCTAACAACCTAGTTCAATGAAGTCTATTCTGGCACAGATGCTACTCTCGTAGTCATCCATGTTCTACTTTCGAGATCCTAGTTAGCTACTCTAGAATGCAAGCATTAAGCATAACTCAATTGATGGATATAAACTTAACCTAGAATCCTACTTTTGGGATAATCCATGATTGCTATCATTCAACCCTAAATCTAGTTGATAACTTCTTAGACATAATCAAAGTAAAAATAATAATCTGAATATAATGCATAGATAAAGCATTGGGTTCCAATACAAATCTCCATAGGGAGTTATGAATCTTCTCCCTAAATAGAATACTAAAGAACCTAGCACCGTACGTCTCCGTACGTCTGCCTTTTTTTTTTGTGTCATACATAAGTATAAATATAAAACCCTAAAATATAGGTCAAAACTCGTCTAGGGGTAGACTTGTAATCTTGTGTCTTGCCTCTAACTTGGGCTTGAAATCAGTTGTCTGCGAATTGGTAATCAATCAATGGCAAGTGGTTGCGTCGATTGATCTCGGTCATGTAACATCGGGTGACGTCAATATAATGTCATTGATCGACAGCAATCTTGTACTTTGACTCTCTCAATGATCAGCTACGGATTATTCTACTCTATATGCTCCAAAAGCTCCAAGTATCTCCATATATCTCTAAAACGTACCTTAACCTGTAAAGACCTTAAAAAATAGCCTAGACACACATAATAGACCCTAAATAGAACCCATAACATGGCCTAAAATTAGTAATAAATAGGCTATATCACTAATCATGTGTCGAATGACACCATTCACACATAAACAAAGATGGTTTCCCCGATTAATGTAGCAGGTCATAAGTTAGATGCCAAGGGGGATATAATCCCTGAGCCAGTTGATATTGCAGCTTTTGAAGATCCTTTGGTTGTTAGACCAAGAACGTTGTTTGGGTACAATAGAACTGATCAGTACTACGCCAACCGATCTACTATTCATCCTCCTACTTTTCAAAGGAAATATTGTGAATTGAAGCCGACATACTTCTACCTTGTTGGCCAACAGCTTTGTCTGGTCTCCCACATGAACATCTAATGGACCATCTTGAGAGGTTTGAGGATCTGGTTTCAGCCATCAAAGCTAATCGATTCCCTAAAGACTATATGCCCTGTAGGCTTTTCTAGTACTCTCTTGATGGATATGCTTCTTAGTGTCTTAAGCAGTTACCAACAAGATCTATTACTTCTTGATAACCATAAAGAATGTTTTCTTGAGAAATTTCTTCGATGACACCAGATCTGAAGAATTGAGAAACAAAATCTCCATGTTTACTCAGAAGAACCATATCAATACCATCATAGATGTTGATTTATGGGAAGTGTTCAAGCACGAGAATCTGGAAGAAGGTGATTTTCAGGTCGAAGGTTTCATGTCATTAAGTAGTGTTATTGGTGTTGATCGACACCAGAACCTGAGCGGTTGACATCAGCCGAGTGTATCGAATTACACATAATGAGTGTCAGTCGACGACATTCTGAAGACACAACGATGCACAAAGAAAGCATCGAATGACACATTCCAAGTGTCGCTTGACACTATCTAGCAGAATACAGACACGAGCCTGTCATTCATCAGCAGGCAACGAAAGGAAGAATCCCATATGGACAGAGAGTGCAAACTAGGAATTCCTACGTTTCTAAACACCTTAGGAGAGAAGCCAACAAAGCTGAATTTATGGGTTTCACAAGAGAGTAAAGAGGATTCCTAAGGATATGCCTTCAAGGATGCTTATCATCAGTATAAACTTGGTTAGTTCTTTAGAGAGAGAGAGAGAGAGAGAGAGAGAGAGAGAGAAAGAGAGAGAGAGAGAGAGAGAGAGAGAGAGAGAGAGAGAGAGAGAGAGAGAGAGAGAGAGAGAGAGAGAGAGAGCAAAGAGATAGATGAGAACATTGAGATGCAGTTTCAATAGGAAGGTGTGAACCCAAGAAGATAATCAAGAAGAAACAAGATCCTGGGAAGTTTGCGATTCCTTTTTGTATTGAGGACAACGATTTCCCAGCGCCCTCTGCGGTAATGGATATGCGGTCAACATCATGGCCAAAGACACTGCTGAACTGTTAGGATTAAAGGTGGAACCTTTTCAAGGTAGTTTCACCTTCTTGAATAACTTTAAGGCAAACTCAGCAGGAATGATCAAGAATGTAGAAGTAGAGATAGAGGAATGCATTGTCCTTGTGGACTTTCATGTTATGGAGATCAAATCAGGCTGAAAATCTTCTCTTAATTTTGGAAGAGCCTTTTTTGGGGAAAATTAATCTAAGAGGAATAATCTCTAAGTTAGAACATGACGCCGATCAATTGGTTCCGGCTTCCGGTTACAGCTTGCAGCCTCTGGGTTTTGGCTTCCATGTCAAGTGACTTCTCCTGCCTAAGGATAAATAGAAATCTTCCTTAAGCTAAGGTAACCATCTTAGACAAGAACGAATATTCCTAAATCTGATAGAAAGACAAAGTATTCTAATATATATGGTCATCCTTAACAAAAAAAAATAGAAATATTATATTATCTAAGGATATAATGAATATTTTAAAATTTAAAGAGAATGACACAACTTCTACTATAAATATAAGGTTCATAAACACAAATAAATGAGCTCAACACGTCCATCTACAGAAGACATTAATTCCACAGCCGCCAAAGTAGAAATTGCCTAAAAGACTATCTTTATCAACATGCCTACGACATGCTGATCTCCGTGATTGCTCTCAACCAGACCAAGATATATGCTCATTGCAACACGTCTACAACTTTATATACCGTCTCGGGCGATGATCTCATGTCTATCATTAGGAACACTCCATGCTCGCTGAAGCATACCGATACTCCATGCTCACTCAAGCATATTGACACACCATGCTCGTTGAAGCATATCGACTAGTTTACCATCTGGTTCAACCATGCGCCCTCTAGACCAGATGACTCCTATCAGCTGAAAAGCCCGTGCTCAAAAGTTCACGTGCCAACAAGGCTATGCGCCCACTTAGGTTATGTGCCTACCTAGGATATGTACCTCCAAATATATGAACTACGAATGGCTTGATCACTCACTGAAGAGTACGTAGGAAATCCCCACTGAGGATGCAGCTATAAACCCAAACACCTTCCATGGTGATATGGCTCAGAGACCAGAAGACACCTTTGGAAGATGGAATCATCAACCGAAGTAAGAAGACAATGCGATCATCATTACAGAAAGGCAGTTCCTGCTTTACGATCCATCTACCCTGATGATACCAAGATATTAACGACATATACTGGTCCATACTCCTATGGCAGTAATATAAAGGGAGGATCTCCTGGTTTATCAATAACTAATGCAGGATAAAGCACCATGATGACTTGTGTCCTTCTTCCTATAATTCCATAGAGCTAAGCACAAATCACTTGTACTCAAAAATACCCTAACAGTTGGCGCTAGAAGGTGGGGCAATTTCAAACTATGTGATGATGTGATAGGGGGAAGAGACATTACATGTTATTCTGCAAAATCTCTCAACCCCAGCCACCTAGGGAAATAAAAAACTTATTCTGACCGGAAACAAAGCTCGCGCATCTTGAATCTTCAAACACTTCTCTAAGGGTGGATAACATTGTAACAATTGTAGCAAGATTCTACACAGCAACTAGTCATGACTTCCTGCTGGTTCTGGGTTCAACCGCAAACCCGACCTCCACAATCTTTAGTTCATGCTGGTTCCGGGTCACAACCAAAAATCAGACCTCCAAAATCTTTGGTTCATGCTGGTTCCGAGTCTCAACCACAAATCAGACCCCTACAATCTTTGGTTCCTGCTGGTTCCGGATCTCAACTACAAATCAGGCCTCTACAACCTTTTGATTCAATGTTCCCGACCAAGAGCAGTCATTACCAGCATGAATATCAGCAGGTAATCCACTAGAAATAATCAACAAGGGCCGAGACGCCACCAATGCATCCAGATTCAAAGCTCTACCCCATATGAGAAAGATGCAAGGTCCCCAAGCACGACACAACACCTTTCTTCCTGATATACGACTTTGACGAATTCTAAAAGCAGGAGGAGTCCTACTGGGAATACTACAGGCATACCATACCACCACTAAGAGGTAACTTGAAAATCACCCTACTCTCTGGTTTCTAGATTCTAGGTAGTAGTTCAATCCTAAACCATCTAAATAGTTAGGTGAAGAGAAAACCATTAACGTACTTATCTTATTCCGTTTCCATAAAAGAAACAATGACCACATTCATAGAATAAATAAGTACATCTCAATGGAGATGAGCATTAATAAAGTTGTGAGGGAAATTTCCTTAATGAAGTTCTTAGAAAAAGACAATAACCAACCAAAAGCAGGAGCAACCCTGCCCTAATGCTAGGCGAGTCACAACTACTACTTCGCCTCCTACCACAAACATGTTTTCCACCAAATGAGCCGAAGAAAATCTCAACTCTAAATCAAGACGTGATGGCCATCGATTCCCTCACTCCATTGAAAGCAAAGAGAATACCCGTTCCTGTTATGAGTCTCCGTAAAGAAAAGACTCTAGCCTTACAGCAGGAAACGAAGGCCAGCTCCGGCTATCCCTACAGAAGAAAAATGTCTAAATCCAGTCCAGTGCAGAAAGAAAGTTAAGATTACAATGAAGAGCAATAATAGATGCGAGTTTATGGCTTCTCTCTTTACAAGGTATCATACTCCAGCAACTCTGTGACTACTAACTTTCCCAAGAAGAAAGCTCCAAACACTTTAAAACTGCTTTTCCTAGCAATGTACCTTGACATACTTCTAAAGGAAGAAAATATGCGTACCTCTACAAGTTCCTAAGGAATTTAAGGCCACGTGTCCCTACAATTTTCCAAGGCTACATGCCTCTACAAGATTCTAGGAACCAGAATTCATAGAAAGGAAATCAAGCCTACGCGCTTATATATGTTTCCAAGACCACGTGTCTCTACAAGTTTCTAGAAACTAGGAATTTCCAGTAAGGGAACCAAGTATCCATGCCACTACAAGCTTCCAATGAAGTAGATCCAAGGCCACGTGCATTCATGAACTTCTAAGGAAGACACAACCAATATAAAAGCATGGGCAAAAAAAATTAAGCGTTAAACCAAGGGGAAACACTCATCAACAAATCTCATCAACTTACCCACCAAAAGGGGGATGGAAGAAGAACCACCAAGTCATTGAATGACATCCGTAAAGAGCTGAAAGTGGCTCCCCCAATACGCCTACTCTGACATAAGAAGTGAGGGCGCTTAATCCACTGCATGAAGAATCATCTTAGCCATGTCATATTCTGCTATCCAAACAACGGATTATGGCTCCAGACCGATTCATGTCCTGCCTCCTAGTCAATTTGGACTCGGGGCCATATGAGAATCAAACCCTGCTATCCAAGCCCAATGACAGAAAAGTAATGTTGTCTCTACCTGATAGAACCCGAGCATGCAAAGAGGGTCGTCCTAGTGTGAGAAGAAAGAAGCAAGATCAACACGGAGACTCGATAAAGTCTTCCAGAAAAGCTAGCCATCCATAAGTCATAACAGCCAGGAAATTATGGCTTAGTTCCAGACCCATCCAATAATGGTGATATCACTATGTTGAAAAATTATTGCTCCATAAGCCAAAGGTACGATGGAAAATGGCCAAGTAGGCTGAAGAGCTGTCAACATCCCAAAACCTCCCGGTTTAGAGAGGATAAATCCCATACCTCCGGGTTTCAAGAGGGAAACACCAGAAACTTTGGGTACGAAGAAGATATATCCAAGATTTTGGAATGCCGGAATGGAAATATTTGAAACCAGCTAAGAATATATGAGGCTGCAAGACCAAGTGTCCTACAATGTTCCGAAGACCAGGAAGTTGTCTTATAAAGCTTGAAGAATTTTGAATAGCCCACATCCAATCAACATCGAGAGTGGTCCACCTCCGGGGAACAGAGTACGATGCCGCATTTAGTCAATACAACCTCTGGGTTTGAGACAGCCAATAAGAATTGACCTTTGGGTCATGAAGAGGTATCCCTTAGAACTTTCGGCTTCTCAAGGACAATATCTACAGATCCTCATGGATCAAAGCTTAACTTCCTTAGAACTTCCAGCTTCTCAAGGATAAAATCTACCAATCCTCTTTGATCAGACACTAATTCCTTAAAACCTACGGGTTCCCAAGGATAAATCTACGGGTTTTCCTGGATCAGAACACGAAGTCCTTCAAAACTCTGGATCCCAAAGTAGAGTTGACAGAAACTCGGGACTCCTACGCGACATGCTTCAATAACTCAGGGAAACACGACGAAGACACAGAATCCACGCTTCAACGAAATTTCTCATTTTTCATGATAAAAGGAGAAGACAGATAGTCTTCACTCGACTGCTACTTAGTACAGAAATTTTCCTACCAAGAGTCAGAGTACGTCTGCAAAAAGACTAAGCATAAAGATAAAAAGAAAAAAGTAACAGAACACTGCTTCACCAGGGAGAAGCAGTTCAGAAGATCATTCTCAAGCCCATATCTAATCTTGGGGCACAAAAGCAAGAAAAAGACATACTCACTAAAGTAAATCAACAATTCGCTTGCTTGAGCCAGCCTTGTGCCATTCAGATCTGGAAAATATGTGGCTACGTGCCGCCAAGGTCGTGCGCTAAAAAGACAAATCTTGTTAATCACTGTAGTGCAAATCTGAGATCAAGAATTCCTGCTTCTGGGCGGGGGCAACAGATCACCTATGGTAGAATCCAACAAAAACATGTTATCTTCGTCAATCAGACAATGATGTATGCCCATTATAGCATTCTACTACGTGAAATTCCTGGTCAAGGCCAAGAATCATCAACTGTGTGGGAACCAAAATTTGCACTGTCGATTTCAGTAATCAAAGGAATGTGAGGAAGCCCTAACTTTCCTTAAGGTCTCGGATTCTCTGCATAAACGCACCAGCGCAAAAAATAGAAAATAATAAAATATCAAAAGAAATTGCACAGAAGCGTTTTATTGATTAAGATGGAGTAAAATTACATAGATTTAATGAAAACAGTATGGACAAAAATTTGTCAACAATGGAGACCAAGAGATCAAAGCAGTAAAACATTCTAAGTACTGAACTCGCTAGTCTAGCCACCTAGGTCTTCAGTTCTCCTAAAGCTAACAATAATTTCCCTAGATCTTATTTTCGAATACCTTTGCTCTTCGATTTACCCCTTTATATATGCCCTTCTAGGTCTGTCTTTTTTCCTTTTCTATCTCTGATTCGAGTATATCTTTCCGCATGAATATTCCTTATCTTCTCAATCTTCAATGATTATCTGGAAACTTGACATTTATCTTCTTTTCCGTTTATCTTATGTGGAAATTAGCTAGACCGTCATTTTAATTTGGTTCATTCTCATCTGAAAATCGTGAGCGGGCTTTATTTGCGTGTTAGACCATTTCATGTCGTTTTGTGACTTAAACATTTTTATGATTTATTTCGGAGAAATCGTGTTTCATACGATGTTAGGTTCTGTATTGTTGGTTCCGCAAAATAGTAAAACCGATCGTGTATTTGAGAAAATAATGGTGTTAAGTTAACCATTATCATTTTACGATCGATTTAAGTTTTTATGAAAAGATGAGTCTTTGCTGTTTCTACCGCAAAACTTCAACGGAAACTCAAATCGAGACGTAACAAAAAGCACTTCGGTCAGGATCCAAAGGTGAGGTTAATGAGGAGGAGATGGTATCGTCGCCCATGGGTGAAGAGACTCGAGGCTGGTCTCGTCACCTATGGGCGACGAGACATTGAAGGTGACTCATTTCCCACAGGCGACGAGACTGAAATGGTCTTGGTTTTCCACGTTGTTCATAACCTTATTTATTTCAAAGCTTTTCCCTCAAAATTTTTCCAAAGTTATTTCAAGTCAAGCTTTTTTAAAGGATAGCTTAGCAATCCTGGGCGTTGATTTTAAGATTATTGTTTTTGACCCCAATAGTTACCCCCCCCCCCCCCAGCTCGCAAGTTTTGAATGTGACTCTTGCGGGTGAGTGATGTGCATTTAATTGGAATCTACCGCCAGGAGTGTTCTTGAAGTAGCCGCAAAAAAAAATTGTTAATTGTTTTTTTTCAGAAAATTTCTATAAGTATTGGACCCACATTCCTCATTCACTCCACACTTCTCCAAATCTCCATCTTTTTCTTTGAGAGCTTTTACTAAACAACGAAGACTTCCTCCCATGATGAGAAAATGAGCAATGATTCCGGGACGGGCACTGTCCTCCAAACGATTTCATTGAGTTCTCCCGTCCCTTGTGGTATTCCAACTCACGTGGCCGAATACCTTTCTTTTCAGGAAAAACTGACTCGCTGTGATGCCGAGATGGTGGGTTTTCTCCGTATTGACCCGTCGAATTCCTCTGCCCCAACAGGCGTCTTGACTCCTGCGGCCGAGTTACCATCTCCCTTTTTGATCGTTTCTGAAGGCGGAGCGGTTATTGTGCATGCACCTGCCGTGGATGCTGTGGTGCAACCAACAGCTTCTTCCACGACTTTGTTTCTAGTTATCGATACCGAGCAAGATATTGAGTTAATTATTCCCCCCTCAACCATGCGGGAGATTGTTTTGGGGTTACGTGCCCCCAGTACCACTCCCAGCATTACACCGACGGGTCACAAGAGGCCTTGTGGCAAACGCGAGGGGGCTAAGAAGAGGAGGTGTGTCAAAGGTGTCGAGGTCGGACCTTCTCCCATAGGATCTTATGGTTTGGGTTTGTGGTCGCAGTACCGTGTCAAGGTTTGTTTCAAGAATCTATTTTCGTTAGCGTGTTAGATCTTTTCGTCTTCCGCAATTTGTGTCATTGGGTCTGAGGCTGAGAAAGTTACGAAAGAGCTCGCTGAGTCAAAGGAGAAGTCCTAGTAGTTCGAGGCAAAGTTGGAGGTTATCGAGGATACACACTCCCTTGAAGTATTGCGGTTGGAAATTCGGATTTAGAGAGGGTTCTCGGAAACACAGAAAGCTCCTTGCTCAAGGAGAAGAAGGCTAGGAAGGCCAAGGCTTCGGATTTGCGTTGCCTGCAATGTCATATTGAAAGTGGAGGAGGCTCGAAAAGTCACGGGATTGTGAAGGCTAAGGGTGAACTGAAGGGCTCTCTATGCACCGATTTTCAGACTTTTTTTGGAAAAAAATGCCAACTCCCTGGCAACAGGGACCTTGCTCTGGCGGCCATTGAAGGAGGGATAAATGAAATTCGGCTGTTCAGGGCGGAGAGCGTCTCCACAGGATTAAGAAGCCAAGTTTTCTGCTCGTAAAGCGGAGCTGGAAGTCGTTAAGGGAGACTTCGATTTGTTCTTTGTTGGCCTGAAATCCGGCTGTATACTTTTGTTGCTTTCCAAGGAGCAAGATCTCATTGATGTCGAGCTGTCTGATGTAGTTAAGGGAGACAGAGATGAAGCGGCCCCTAACATGGATGAGGCAATGGGAGAGGGTCCGTCTTTGGAGGTCGAGTGAGGATGTAGTCCCGTTCAGGACGTTTGATTTTATGTTTTTATTTGTGTTTGTTCTGGCCATGTGTGGCTTTGAACCCCTGCCGCTTGACGGTTTTATTAATAAACTATTTATCGTTTATAATGGTGTGAGTACTTTTATGTGGATGTTGAGGGAAAAAATATGAGTTGTTGTCTCATATCCAACTCATTGCGGAGCGTTACATTCGTTGTTCGTCTTAGATAAGAGTACTTGAAAATGTTAGTTTGCGGAGCCTCATGAAAGAACAAATATAAGCAACGAGACATGTTTTTTAATCTCGTATCGGTTTATCGATACTATGCCTTGAGATGTTTTAGACCAGTGTGATGGGTTTAAGGCAAGACCTATGCTTACTTTTGGTGTAGGATTCGTGATGGTTGTTTTGGCCTGATTGCTTCTCAATATTGAAGTCTATGAAAAGTTCTCGGCTTATTTTACTAGTACTGATTGGGAATCGAGCATCTCACCAAAGACAATTTTAAAGTCGTCTGGAAATGCTGACCAAAAATTTTGGATTTCTTTTATAGCGTGCTATTATCCTTGTGTCGGATGTCTGAGAGCTTATCTTTATGGGGTTGGGGGGTGGGGGGGGGGGGGGGGGAGATGGCTAAGTCTGTTTAGGAAGTTAGAGTTTATTTGTTGTGATCAGCAACAAACAGAATGACAAGTGTTATCGTTTTTGAGTTTTAAGTTTTGAGTTTTGAGTTTTGAGTTTTCGCGAAAGATACGTTTTTAAGAAGATGTTGCTTCGTATGCTTGTTCGATCTTACGAGATGGAAATTTCATCGAGGAATATATTTTTTGTTAGAAAAATGATTCTTCAGGCGTTTTGAGATGTCTCACGATGCTGAGAACCAGGTGTTTCTTTCGAATGCTACGTTTCGTGTATGAAATGTTCGGAGGCTTAAAGAGTTTGTTAATAGTTTCTTATATTTGTCTATAAATGTTTTCCGTATGATATTAATTATTCAGGTTATACGGTGATAAAGTATTGCGTAACATTGAGTGTGTTTGGGAGAGATTAGCGAGACACTTGGACCGCATTTTCTACACTGGTGATTTTTTTGAAAATATCGAGTTTGAGAGCAAGGATATCTTAAAATGTGGGAGTATATGAGTATATGTATACTTACCCACTCCCCCCATTTTTTGGAAAGGGGGACAGCTGAAATCGTTTTGCGACGAGTTGCCTACGTACCCCTTTCGAGGATCAAATCGTTTTGTATTTCAGTTGTGATGTGATTGCTTAGTGATAGTATTTTTTTTGAGGTGTGTTGTGTTCCAGATTCTCCGAATTATGACCTCTTTCATGTTGGCAATTTCATTCGGACATGGTCGGACACCCTTTATGACTTTGTATGGTCCTTCCCAGTTTGCTTCGAGTTTTCCGCGTTTCGTTCGGCGGTGTTTGGAAAACTTTGTGTAGGACTAAATTTCCCTCTTTAAACCTGCGGCTTGTACGTTTGATTGTAGCAATTTGCGCCTGCTTGTTGATAGTTTTTAATCCATATGAAGGCCGGATCACAACGCTCGTTGATGAGGTTGAGGTTGTCTAACAACATCAGATTGTACAAGTCCTCCCGTTCTGGGAGTAGTCTCTTGTGTATTTTGAGGAATTTGACTTCCGCTGGGATCATGAAATCTGACCCATATATGAGAGGAAACGGGGTTTCTCCCATTGCTCATTTTGGAGTCGTTCAATGTGACCATAAGACTCCATCCTATGTCTGTTACGATCTTGTACGGGATTCCATGTCTACAAATGATATTTCTCTATACGAACCTTTCGAATTAGGCGCCCTTAATGCTCGCGTATGAGTCTGCTTCGACCCATTTTGAGAAGAAATTTGTTAAGAATAGCAGGAGGCGTTTCTGTTTAGATTTGTGAATGTGGCCAACTTTATCCATTGACCACCGCATGAACCGGTATGGTGCCGAAATAGATGAGAGAACCTCCGCGGGTTGATGGATTGTTGCCTGTCTCTGACATTTTCGCATTTTATTGCGAATTTCTCACAATCTTTATTCATCCTTAATTAATAGTGGCCATGGCGATTTCGATTGCGAGGGCTCTTCCGCCAGAGTGATTTCCGCATGATCAAGAGTGGACCAGTTCCATGATTTTTTTGGGCTTTGTTTCCTTCCATGCATGTCATAAGTGGAACGGAGAATCTCCACTTGTAAATTTATCCTCTACTAGGACGTATCGTGCGGCTTGGGTTTTGATATTTCGGGCTGCCCACTTCTCTGCAAGGAGCGTTCCGTTGGCGATGAATGCTAGGATCCTTTTCGCCCATGGTTTATCGCAGCTGTATTCAGATTGTTCTGAATTTTCTTCGGGTTAGAAGTCAACTTCATCGACGTTATCATCTTTCGGGTTGATTAAGTTTACGATGATCGGTGGTCCTAGATGAGTTTTAAGTATGCATCCATCCTTTCATTCCTTGCTTCTACCCCGATGTATTGTTTTGCTACTAATTGAGATTCACAATACGCGTGGATGTTGCGAGGGCTTTGTACTCAACTTCATTATTTGAAGCGTGAAAAATTAGCAAAAAAATTGTTCTAACACTTCCTTAGTCGGCGACATGAGTTGAACCCCGATTCCTGAGCCTTGTTTGGACGAGGATCTGAAGGGCCCCAACCTAGCTGCCTAAGACGCGGTCAATATCCTTCGTCGTTCTTACCACGTCCTGGCTGAACCTCTCGTTTTTTCTCCCTTATATATAATCTCGCCTAAAGGCGAGGGCTATCTTAGACCTTAGCTTACGGCCAACTTAGTCATTTCCTAGCTTAGATCATTTCTAACAATATGCAGCAGAATATTCTCTATTAACCATTGATCTATTACCCATCTGGAACTTTTCCGGTCCTATTTTATATGCCTTGGCCAATTCACCTACCACCATTCAGCTTATAGAAAAATCCTTGGAACGGTTCTAGTCACACTGATCCGAGGATCCATTTCCCTAAACCCTTCTACTAGCATCCTAGCAAGATATTAACCTATCCAAGTAATTCCTAGGTCATACTTTTGCCCACATCCACTGAGCTTGTTAGCTCATCGGTCCAGCTGATCCAACTGACTGAGCTAGTACATCCTGCTCATCGATCTGATACACTTGAGATGAGCTAATACCAAGCTATTACCAGCTGACTGAGCTATTACATCCAGCTCATCGAGCTGATACACTTGGGCTGAGCTAAGACCGAGTTGTTCCCAGCTGCCATGTACTCTTTCCAGCTCTTTTACACTTCGACCAGCTGCCTTGAACTCATTTTCACCTTCTTATATATACATGAAACCTTCTCTTTGGTACTTATTTATTCAACCAACCATTCCCACTGACCAAGTTACCATAAAGAAGTCTTCAAGGGTTAATGGTACACATCCAGCTCATCTTAGGCCATGCTGCATCCAGCATCTCTTTGCCTCATCGGTTATCACATTATGTTTAACCAAGGGAAACAAAATACTCATCAGCTCCTAATTTAATCAACCAACCAACCCACATGAGTTAGATCTTATGAGTCTTCACTCATAATTGATCTGCCAAGTAGACCACATTCCTACAAGCCTGATCAGCCTGGTCTTCCAAACCATCATCCATGAATCAGGTTGTCCATACTCAACATTATCAGATATCACACGATCTTTCTTGAATAAATACGCATAGACTCAATACTTGGTCCCCGACACATAATACTAGCCATACTCTTGTTTTGTGATGTTCAAGTCGCATCCTCTCAAGGCATTCATGCTTCTTGGCTGAGTGAAAGGTCAAGAATCTTCAACTTTGGCCCTTGATCGTGTCCATTCATACCCAACCATATATCACATTATTTTGGGTCAGACCTTGATCAACTCAAACCAAGTTCCCATGTTTCACTCCATATGATATGGCCGTTGCAATGCATCCGTCCAACACACCATATGGACGAGTTATACCAATGATCCGAGCCATTCTTCAACTCTTGGATCTTTAAATCACATAATATATATATATATATATATATTCTTGAAGGGCGTATCATGCTTGGCCATGATCATTCCTACGAGAGACAAAATTGTAATCCGAGAAGTAATCATAAATTTGTTACCTTATACTTGATCATGTAAGATCATGTGTCCCTCCTAATCATGAACGATCATGCTCCTCCAACACACGCCTATATGAAGCCTGATCATGTTAATATTCATGATAATATCCCTCTATGGGTCGCACATCCATATTGAACTCTCATGAATCTGCCTTTCCACACACATATGCCCTTAAATCTGCCTTGGCCATGGAGAGTGAATTCCGGCCTTCTCTCTTCTCTCCTGACCATTTACGTTTGTTCTAAGGCTCTGGAGAAGGCCTAGGGTGATGTCAATAATGATCAAAACCCATCAGTGGGTCGTGCATAACTTCCCCATTGGTTGTCCACAAAACAGTCTCCTTCTTGCCTTCATGCGCCTCTTGGCCTTGGATTGTTCAATCCGGCCATATACCCTTTTTATTTCTATGTTTCTTTGTGTTTAAGGATTTAGGAGGAAGCCCAGGTGTTCCTTCAAACCCACGGAATTGCCCTCTATTTATAAGAGAAATGGTAGTTTCCTTTCTAAGGGTTACACCCCTTCAGCCTTAATTATGGCCATTGATTTAATCAATGGTCCAGATCGCACCGCTTGGGCCATGCAGTTACCAGACGCCCTAGACCTTCCCACCCACCCACCTAAAGTTTCAGACCACCCATCTAGGACAGTAGCCAACCAGCTTGGTCAACTAAGTTGAGCTGATCGCCAGCTCGACCAGCTAGCTCAGCTAGTGTGAGCTGATCAGTGTGTGTTCAGCTATTATGAGCTGGCCAGTGAGTGCTCAGCTAGTGTTTATCTAGTAACTCATCTACTACAGGTTTCCCAACTGATATTCACTTCGTCCAGCTAGTGTGAGCTGGTCAGTGAATGTCCAGCTAGTATTATGCTGGTATTTAGCTGGTGTGAGCTGGTTAGCGAGTGTTTAACATGATAACTCAGATTCTACAGCTCATCCAGCTCCTTTCCCTTAGTCCATTACATGTTGCTAACCCCCCCCCTTGGTCTATCCCATCTTTGTCTGATCTATTCAAGATTACTCACTAGAGAGTGAGCGGGACTTTTGTAGATCCATGGTCAGAGAAGCTCTTTCTCGATGTGGCTGCTCGGGTTGAAGAGTGCGAGACGCCGCTAACCCAAGAGACTACCGATGGATTACCCGTCAAATTTTCTACACAGGAGGTGGACAAGATCTTCGAAGAGGTAACTTTTTAGAATATTTTTATTTTTTTTATAAATTAATTACATTAATATGTTTTTTTAGGTGGCTCTTAGAAAAAAGGGGAGGACGATGGGAATAGGATCCATAAACAACGTCCCAAATGCAACTTCATCTTACTCGTCGAGCCAGGATGAGGAGAATGCTCGGCTGAAGGCTCAAGTGGACGACCGGCAGGTTCGTCTGCAATCCCTAAAGGATCTTCTAACATTATGGTGGTTGGAAACCCGGTTTTATAGAGAGAATTGGAGGACCGACGTCGGAATCTCAATGAACAACCGCCTCTCTCTCCGATCATGTGGAAGAGCCTCGAGACTCTACGGGAGGGAACAACACCTTCAACAACTACTTCGATAATGTTAGCCTCCCTTAGATTAGCTTTTGTTTTAAATATTTTTATTTTGTATTATAAATTTAAATATTATTTTATGACTTTTATATATTTAAAAATATTTTCATTCTGAATATTTTAATATAATTTTTATTTTCTAATTTTATTAATATTTTTTATTTTATAATTATATGTAAAATCCTCGTGAAATAGACAACGAAGAAGTTGTATAGTCCTCGTAAACTTTACAATGAATTTACATGATTACTTGTGAATTAGTCATAATATATTACGAGGAGTTACCAAGGTATGACATGTAAATTTGTCGTAAACAATACAAGTCTTTAATGACTACTTTAGTAGAAAATATTACGAGGCATTTACGAGGTCCTATTACTAGGCAATTACAACGAATCTTTCCCTTGTCTATTAATATGAATCTATTTCATAGTAAATGTTACAACGGTGTTACATAGAGTCGTGCATTACAATAGGCGTTTTACAACAAAACACGATTCCTTGTTAATTCGTCGTAATAACCTTATTACAAAAAAAAAAATTATTACAAAAAATTAATAAAGAATAGTGTCCTCATAATAGGCGCGTTTTCTTGTAGTGACTAATGCATAATTTTCTGCAGATATAATACAACGTGAGAGCAGTGTCATTAAGGAACATTGATTCTGCTCGTGTCTCCATCCCCACAACCCTCAAATATGATCTTTCAACGCAGTGGTGAGTTATCTATGTTGCTAAACATCACGGTTTAAAGGTATTCATGTTCTTTCTTGCTTATGTGTGGAAATGTAAACCTTATCCAGCTACACTTAGCGGACACGTCTAGAGGAAACATATCAATATTGGAAAGGCTGGAATGGCCCTCATTACCTCATGTTTTAGATCATTAGGTGCACATAGCTCTAAGCACAACAGAGACAATCTATTAGGATAGAATCTTTAAGAACCATATTTAATCACTATAGAATCTTATAAGTAGCCTTCAAATGTTGGCACTCAGAAATCAAAAGACAGAGAATATCACAAAAGTTGTTAGTTGCAACGGTTGGTCTTGTGTAGTACTTTCTCTTGAAAAGTGTATGATTCGAACATATTATTTGCCTTGCAGATACGAAGGTCTCTCAGAGAAGGTCTTGTCATCTCCTGTTCCAAAACTCTTGCTATTGGCTGGAACTGATAGGTTGAACAGGTATGTAAGTTTGTGTTCATCCCTCCGAAACTCTGGCTTCTTCACATCTGGCTCAGGTCTCTCGACTTTAAAATCTATAGCAATATTTTTGTAATGGTGTTGATAAATTGGATTAGGACTCTCGCAATTGGTCAAATGCAAGGAAAGTTTCAGATGATTGTGGTCAAACACACAGGACATGCCATTAAGGTAAATATGTGATTGTCTAATCTTTACAAGTAATTTTTAGGTCAAATATTGTCCTGGTGATGATGGTCTAGACGGATGTGTAAATAAATGCAAGAAGATGTATTGGATGAGTTTGCAAATCTAGTTGTGAATTTCATATCACGTAGCAGAACCGGACCCCATGGTGTTGAGGTTTGTGTTGTGTTCTATCACTCACTCTCTATTTGCAAGTAAAGTCTCATTCAAATAATATATTTTTATTTACAAATAACATGAAAATGGAAGCCTTCACAGCCCAATATTTAAATTAGCCATCACCAGAGAGACAATGCTGAAGCTCGTCGCGTGGTCTTCACTTGTTTGGCATATGAATCAAAAACAATAAACAACTTTGTTTCAAAAACCAAAAAATCAACGTGTGCTGAGGGATGCATAGCTAGCCATTATGAGTTAGCCATAGCTCCGTCCAAGCAACACTTAATATCATGTGTGTATCTCTTACCTGACCAAGAAAATTTATTACTAATGGCCTTAAGATCAGAAAAATCACAAGTGCCTATCATTTGTCTGAAATCATGAAAACTCTTCTCTGTTCTAGCTGGACCACCTTGTTTCTCTGTGTTGTCTTTCATTAAATTCACATGCGATTAACCAAGGAGCTTGCCATGTAAGAGAGATACGTTGAAGCTTTTTCCCACATATGATTTCTAAAGGCTGGGTCTGGATGGCCATACAAGAATGACAAATATAAAGCTTCTTCATTCATATTAACGTGCAAATCTACAAGATTAGGGGATTGAGACACAATAGAAACATAAAAAAACTTCTTCTACATTACTGCATTTCCCCCACTCATACCAAAGGAGGAACTGTACATAACCCAAATCACAGACTAGATCTTTGATGTAGTCATCTAAATGTTTTGTTTCCAATAGGCATAGAACGTCGGGAGATGTAACCTTACAATCTTCTTTAGTCGTCGAACTGTGGGGACTATGCCCAGGCCCTGACAGATCCAAAATTGTTGTAGTCAGGCATATGTGATGGATTAGGTCCCACCGCGCCTCCATTTTTATCATCGGTAAAAGAACCACTAAACTCCCCTCTTTAAGCATCTTGAGAGGCTTACCTTCGACTTCTTATTTACCATTCCTCTTCCTAGATGGCTTGTTCTCATAGTCTTGTTCATCATAAGCCTTGTAGATAGCAATAATAGTTCCATCCTTAACTGCATCACATGATCTTTCATCATTCACGCCAACTTGATTCTCTGCTCCATTTGGATTTGGTACTGCATCTTATTCTTCTTGATCATCTTCTACGATTTCATGAATCTTCATACCATGGTTTTGAAATGAGAAAGCCTAAAGAGATACATCTTCATCTCCATCATAGTCTTCTTCCATTCCACCACTTTGAATCAAATATTTTCCAGAATCATGAGTCAAAAGACCACATGCTTCGCAAAACCCTCTTAATCTTTGATATTTGAAATTTGAAATTTGAGAAGAGTATTAACACACCGGAGTAAATTGAAAGTTCTTTTGGAAATGTAAAGGTTGATCAACGTCTCAACTGATCCTCACATGATGAAATAAATTCATGATTCGTGAACTATAAAGGAATACCTCTTATTTGAATCCAAAAAAAGAATGAAATTAAGCATAAGAGAATCAAACATAGGCGACCAACGCTGAAGGATGAGCATACGACGCAAAATGTTCTCCATTGGTTCTTCGGAGAGGAAAACTAATTGGAACCGTGTTCCGACAATGAACCAAACCCGCATGTCCCCAGAGTCTTGGAATAATCGGACGCACAATGATGATGATTGTTTTTTCCGTCGTCGCTTAATTAACCATTTTTAGGGGAAAAAACACGGTAGCATCATTAGTTCTAAGGTCTAGGTCTTGTGATACTCTCTAAATATTATCCACCATTAAAAACAGTCTGAATGTGTATATTGAAAGAATGAAAGAATTGATTTCTGTTAGACGAGTTATGAAGAGAAAACCACAAAACATCGTTATTTATGTAAGTCGAAATATACAATCACTAGTTGGGATTTATCACGATTAAGTGTCTCCAACATGGGGATAATGTCCATGGAAGTGGAGCATGACAAAAGTAGACCCACTTCGCTAGAAAAACCAGAAAAAACATCACAAGAAATAATTAAATCACATCGGAGGCAAAAAAAAAAAAAAAAAATTGATCGCCTAACTGTTATTAAAATTTGAAATATCATAGTTGGTGAAATTCTCAGATTTCTTTTTTTTTTTTAAGAAAGGATTGTTTCGTCGGGAAGAGCTTCAGAAAGGAAATTCTCATATTTCTATGTTTGTATTTTCCTTATTTTTATCCTCTACAATATGCATAAATATTTTGTTTATAATAACTCTCGGGGCAGGTTTTTGAAGAGCTTTTTCTATTTAATTAATAAATATAAATGTAAAAACAGGAGAATAGAGAGTCATATTTTGATAAGGACTCAGAAAGAAACATGAGAGACCCAATTGAAAGGTGTCTTCCTATAAGTTAACTGGTCTAGCATTTTCATATTTAAAAGTTAGTTGGAATAATAAGTCGTGAATATAATATATTTGAGAGACTACAGTGGGAGATGGTGGCGATGATGATATTGATGACGCTTTTACAGCATGGAATGGTGCTGACAACTTTCGTCGTTGAAGAATCTGATATGTACTAGGCAACTAGAATGAACTCTCCTGAATTTCTTGGTGGAGAAGCTTGCTTCTTCTTCACATCAAAAACCGAATATTCGACTTTATACGAGGCAACTCGCATCATTACAGTAAAAAAAGGAAAAAAAAAGACACAAGTTCATGACCACAATAGTTTTTTGGTCTTATTTTTATCTGTGAGCAAAAAAAAATGGACGGGGAATAGAGGCTCCTGAGCTAGCTAGTGTCTATGCAGTACCTTCCTTCAAATAAGCGATGAGATCGGCACGATCTTGTGGCTTTTTCAATCCAGGGAACACCATCTTTGTCCCAGGGATATACTGTAACATAGCAAAACAAAATCCACATCAATCAGAAAGAGATCTAGTTCTCACTAAGTCAGCTCATAAAGAAACAACCAACCCACATAATGAAGAAATGACTCAACATGTTGTTGTTGTTGTTGACAACCTTATGATTCAATCTAAAGATGAAGAATGTTGCCTAAATTTAATACTCTTGAACAAACAGATGGGTTTGTAGCAAATCAAACATTTAACAAAACAATACTTTGGAATGTATCAGACTCCTCCTAACAGTTGCTTAGCTCTAAAAAAAAATTAAAAATATAACATAAATCCATAAAAGGACCTTATGAACAACCCAAGATCCTCCTCTTTCAACAAACCTTGATCCATATACATGTGGCTAAAAAAAAATACCTTCTTGGGGTTCAAGAGGTAATCGTAGAGAGTCTTCTCCTCCCACATGACGGCCATGTTTTTGTTAGCAGCAGAATAAGAATACCCTGGCGTTGTTCCTGATTGCCTCCCAAACAATCCATTCAAGTTTGGTCCTGTTTAGAGATACCGAAGATGTTAGATCTAAGGTCTAAGGCATAATCCAATCTCAGGGAATCAAGAAGGACGGACCTTGTTTGTGACCGGCACCTTTGTCGACGGTGTGGCACTGCGCACACTTGGTTCTGAAAATCTTCTCTCCGGCTTTTGGGTTTCCCGGAGGTGCTTCATCGAACGACGCCATTTCTGACAGAGAATTAGAAAGAAAAGAACGGTGGCTTTGAGATTTTTGTTTTGTTTTGTTGAATGACTCCTTTTTCCTATGCGAAAAGGGGGACTTTCTTTAAAAAATAAAGGTTCGAGGTGGCCGCGTGAGCTTGCCACAGGCCATACGTTTTTATGAGTAGACGTGGGGCTCTCCTATTGGTTAAGTTTTAGTCAGTTGACTCATTTATTCCTTTTTCAGTATTTTGTTTCTTTAATATATTCGCTTTTGGAATGTGGGTTTTGTTGTTAAGCTCAGAAGTTGGATATCTAGGCCCAAACATCAAAAAAAATTGAAAATTTTTTTCGTAAGGACAATTTTTAATATATATATTTTTTTAAGTTTTTGTAATAAAAATAAAATTTAAGAAAAAATGACCAAAATGGTGTTATGGGTGGCGTAGTTTCTCACGTTTTAGAAGTTATAGAGTTTTGAAGTTGAGACAATTTCAAATTGAAAAAAATAAAAATAAAAAAAGATTGCAACTCGAAGACTTCCCGGGAGGTCACCTATCTTTGTACTACTCTCGCCCAAACACGTTTAAATATGGAGTTCTGATGGGATCATGTGAATTAGTGATGGTATAATCACACCCGTTAGTACATGCCTTGGATAGTGTGTAATAGTTGATGAAGTGCTTACTAAAATCTTGCTTGTTTGGACCTAGTCATTGGATCAACTGGTACATTTAGATCTTTGTGCTTTGTCTCCTCAAGTACAAGTTGTTCTTCAACTCCATCTTTGATTTCTTTAAGCTCTTGTTCAAGCTGTTCCATCTCCTTAGTTCCTTCGCTTTCCAAGATCATATAATCTTCTCCCACTTGAGAAGGATTTGACCTCAAATCCGTTTCCTCTGCACAATAAGGAACTAAATCAGTAACATTGAAGCTTAAACTCACATTACACTTACCTTGAAGATCCATTTGATAGGCGTTGTTGTTGATCTTCCTAATGACTTTGAAATGACCATCTAATTTATGCATGAGTTTGGATTTTCTTTCATTAGGAAATCTGTCCTTTCTCAGGTGTATCTAAACTAGGTCTCCTTCTTCAAAAATCATTTCCTTTCTTCCTTTTTTAGCTTGCTTGGCATAGAGTTTGGTCTTGTTCTCTATGTTGATTTGTGCCTTCTCATGTATCTGCTTAACAAGTTCAGCTTTCTTTTGTCCGTCCAAGATAACTCTTTCACTTAAAGGTAAAGGCATTAGATTCAAAGATGATAAAGGATTGAAACCGTAAACAATTTCAACTGGAGAGAATTTAGATGCAAAATGCTTAGCATGATTATAAGCAAATTCTACATGTCGCAAACATTCTTCCCAAGTTCTAAGGTTCTTTTTAATCAATACACGTCACAAGGTAGACGATATTCTATTGACAGCTTCAGTTTGTCCATCAGACCGTGGATGAAAAGTAGTAGAGAAACACAGTTTAGTCCCTAACATAGACCACAAAGTCTTCCAAAAGTAGCTAAGAAACTTGGTGTCTCTATCAGAAACAATTGTCCTAAGTATGCCATGAAGTATAACAATCTCCTTAAAGAACAAACTAGCAACATTCACAGCATCATCAGTCTTATGGAATGAAATAAAATGAGCCATTTTAGAAAACCTATCAACGGCAACAAACACAGAATCTTTTCCATTCATAGTTCTAGGTAATCCAACAACTAAATCCATTGAAATATCATGTCACGAATGCAAAGGAATTGGTAATAGAGTATACAGATCGTGGTTTTGGATTTTGGACTTAGCATGTTTGCAAGTTACACATCGTTCACAAGTCTTCTCAACATCTCTTCTCATGTGTGGCCAGAAGAAATGTTCTTGCATTACTTTTATTGTCTTAGACACACCAAAATGTCCCATAAGTCCACCTGCGTGAGCTTCTTTGACAAAAAAATCTCTCAAAGAGGAGTTAGGCACACATTGTCTATTTTCAAAAAAAAAGAGAAAACCATCACTCTTGAAGTACTTACCACGTCCAAACTTATCACAAGAAGCATATATCTCTTTAAAATCAGAATCAATGGTGTATAGATTTTTGATTTGTTCAAATCCAAGAAAATTGGTTTCAAGAATGGACAAGAGGACATACCTTCTAGATAGTGCATCAGCAACTATGTTTTCCTTACATTTCTTGTACTTGATCACATAGGGAAAGGTTTCAATGAATTCAATCCACCTAGCATGTCTCTTGTTTAGTTTCTGTTGTCCCTTGAGATACTTGAGAGACTCATGGTCTGTGTGGATGATGAACTCCTTAGGCCAGAGATAGTGTTGCCATGTTTGTAAGGCCCTGACAAGCGCACAAAGTTCTTTGTAATATGTTGGATAATTCAGAGTAGCCCCTCCAAGCTTTTCACTAAAGAAAGCTATAGGTTTCTTCTCCTGCATAAGCACATCACCTACACCAACACCAGATGCATCACATTCTATTTCAAATGTTTTAGAAAAGTCAGAGAGAGAAAGAACTGGTTAGTTGGTAAGTTTCTCTTTCAAGGCTTGGAATGCTTCTTCATGTGCTTGTTCCCACTTAAATCCCATGTTTTTCTTAATTACTTCAGTGAGGGGTGCATGCAAGGTACTAAAGTCTTTGACAAATCTTTTGTAGAATGCGGCTAACCCATGAAAGCTTCTTACTTCTCCAACTGTTTTGGGACTTGGCGAGTCTTTGATAGCTTTGATCTTGTCCTCATCAACCTGGATATCATCTGCACTCACAACAAAACCTACAAAGACAAGGTTATCTTCTCCAAAGGTACATTTATTTAAATTAGCAAACAAGGATTCCGTCCTAAGCACTCCTAGAACTTTTCTAAGATGTTCAACATGCTCATCCAAGTTCTTACTGTAAATCGGGATATGATCAAAGTAAACCACCATAAAATGACCTATAAATGCTCTAAGAACATGGTTTATCAACCTCATGAAAGTACTAGGTACATTAGTTAACCCAAATGGCATTACCAACCATTCATATAACCATTGTTTTGTTTTAAAGGAAGTTTTCCACTCATCACCCTCTTTCATCCTAATCTGGTGATACCCACTTTTAAATCAACTTTAGAAAAGATATTTGAGCCATGCAATTCATCAAGCATATAATCTAGTCTAGGAATGGGATGTCGATACTTTACAGTGATATTATTGATGGCTCCGCAGTCAACACACATTCTCCAACTTTCATCTTTCTTTGACACAAACAAGACTGGAACTGCACACGGGCTCATACTTTCACGAATATGTCATTTTTTCCATAAGCTCAATGACTTGTTGTTGTATTTCCTTGGTCTCTATATGATTGGTTCTATAGCTTGGTTTGTTTGTTGAATCTCCAACTTAGCCAAGAACTCATCATCATTATAGCCTCTCTTTTCAAAAAGTGTAGACTTCAAAACAGTTTGACATGTACCAATAGCAAGCAAATCAGATTTCATGTGCTTTTTGGAGTCTAGATAATTACCTTGGGTTTGTTGCTTTGGAGCTGGCTGTAAACTGAGTTTATCTGGTGGTTTCTCCTTGATTTGAGAAGAAAACATGAGTTCTTCTCCTGATCCAGTGATCACTTCACCAATTTTCTCAGTGACTCTTTCATCTCCAATCATGATTTGATAACCTCTGCAATAATACTGAAGTTGTTGCATATCTGGTGGCTTCCATATCTTGATATAGTCAATAAGCAAGGCTTTTTGATCAACTTCCAACTCCTTACAAACCCACCTGGTTCTAGCACGAACATAGTGTTTTCTAAGGAAGGTAAGTATGTTGTCATATGCTTCAGGTCTCCACGAGTAAATCTGCAACCTTCCAGCACAATCAGATATAAGTTTCTCTTGGAAATGATCCAAACTGACATGTTTTGCAAAACTAGCAATGTCTTGATGATCAGATGGCCATTTGTTGTGTGGTCTGGTTTGTTGGATTCAAGACTGTCTTGGCTTCATTCTCCAGTTGGGTTTGTAGTGAAAATCCCTTCTATCTGAGCTGTGCAACAACTTTTCTCTAGAAGACAAAATATCCCAAAAATCAGTTATCTCTGTTGATGTATTCTCTCTAACCAAATTGATCTTGTTCTAGTGACTCCATCTCTTTCCTCCAGGCTCAAACACAACATGTTTCAATCCCCATTCGTGTCTTGACAGCTCCACTTCTCTTGTCTTGTTCTAGACAAAAGGACTGATCAGAAAAATATCCAAAAGCGTCTTTTGGAAATAACATGAATCAAAGACAATCAGTTGATTCATTCCAAGATCTACTTGTGGTTCCTTGGGTGACTCCTCTTCTGTCATATCATGTCTGAAAGGAACCAGTTCGTTCATGACTGGTTGATCATCTTTCTGAATGATTGTTGGAATCTTGGTTTGATCTTCTTGAATTTGTGTTACTAATTCTGATTCTGCTGAATTGAGTTCCGAGACAGCAGTCACTACTTCTTCTTTATGTTCTTCAAAGAATGGGCGTGTTTCTCTGGCCTTTCTGAGTTGTTCCTCTACATCCTTAAACGCTTGCAAAATTGTTATCCTTATGTTATCCTCATTGAAACAGCTTGTTGTCTGGCTAGATAAACCAATAACAATGGTTGTACGTGATCTCAAGCTACCTTGTTCTTCCTGATCTGAGATTAAAGGGCATAGCTTTGTCTCAGACTGCTTGATTGATTCAGTACTCCACTTGTCTCGTTCATACCTTTTCTGGTGCAGAGTTTCATTCCTAAACACAGAGCTTTCTGTCTCAAACAAGTTTCTTCTTGTCTTTTTCTTCTCTGCCTTTGATTCCTAGATTGATGTAACTCTGTGAAATTATTCAATTCTGGAGTCCATCATTTTCTCCATTCTGACAATCATTGCGTCAAGTAACAGCCTTTCATCCTTATTGAGTCCTTTTTTTATCTTCTGCCATGGTTCCAGAGAAAGTTCCAAACACTGATACAGTAAAGATGTTTACATAAACAGAATAACAATGGAAATAAATCTAGAAAACAAGATCAGATCCAGATTTTATGAAGAACCCTAATTCTTTTCTCTGCAATTTCGTGATTCAAGTTCAGTTATTTAACAAGTTCAGCCCTTGTTCTAGGTAGACTAGACCCTAATAAACACGTTTTTAACAAGATTCAAACTTTAGAACAAATTCGACCATAGAATATGAAAAGTCTAAAAGTTGCAGAACTAGAAAAGCATAACCTGATGATTGAGATCTGCTCTGATACCACTTGATATGATCATGGGTGGGAGGATCACGTCCCTGAATGCTATCCAATGATTGTGATGATGAAAACAAGTAATGGATTGAGTTGATACTTCTAAGAGATGTGGAATGGCTCATAAACTATCTTGGTCTGCTTGTAAATGTAGAATCGAGATCAAAACATAAACAAGACAAACAATGATCAAACAGGATTCAGAGAATCCTTGGGTTTTTAGAAAAGAGTTTGATGATCTATTGAGAGATTTCGACCAAAATATAAAGAGAAGAAGACTGTACATGCACAACTTCTTGGAAACAAACAAAACAATTAAAAGAAATACTAAGTTCAAACTTGAAAATAAGAAAAGACTCCTTGTTATTCTTGCACAAAATTAGGATAGAAAATGGTCATAGATTCATCAAGAGGCTTTTGTATAAGTGTTGTGTCCAAGCCTCATTAAAAACATTGTTTGAAAAACCCAATGGGACAAAACCAAACAAAGGAAAAGAGTGCAAGTCACAACAACTCTCTTGACGAATGTCTTAGATGGCTTGAATCACAACCATAGTGGTTGGATAAGCACACTCTAGACTGCCATGGATAGTGTGTAAGAGTTGATGAAGAGCTTGTTGGAGTCTTGCTTGTTTGGACCTAGTCATTTGACCAACTGGTACATTTAGATCCTTGTCCTTTGTTTCCTCAGGTTCATGTTGTTCTTTAGATCCATCTTTGATTTCTTTAAGCTCTGGTTCAAGCTGTTCCATCTCCTCAATTCCTTTGCTTTCCAAGATCACATCACCTACAGTATGCCAATGTCCATTTTCCATCGAACAATACTTAGAACAATAATTTTCAACCAACTCCTCCATCGTATCATCTCTTGTAGTTCTGAAATACTTCATGATAAGCAAGAGCTTGCACACAAAATAGCGGTCAATATCAAAATGCCTATAGTAGCATCTTCTGTTGATCAAATCAACCAAATAACATTTCTCGTCTTCACCAGTAACATTGTACATACATTCAAATGTGTTTAGCACCTCTACATGGAGTGTTTTGCAATAAGACATTTTCCATGAAATTTAACATGCACACGTGGGACAAGTAACTGCGTATGTGGAGCACATATAGAAATCTATCGATATTTGTTAAACCATTATATAATCTTCCCCACAATCTCATCAATCAATGGCTGCAGCGCATATTTCTTTTGTTCCTTGAAAACACCATTCACAGATTCAACAGTTTTGGTTGCATCTATTTTGTACCTTGCTCCTTGAAAACATCATTCTATTCCGCATAGAATTAAACCCTTCAATGCAAGCTCCGAGCGCGAAGAACATATACTTATATTGTTTCTTCTCATCCACTACTAAGCGGGTAACAGTGCCATGATTCAAACTTTCCAACATGTACAAGTAAGACAACAGTCTAGCAAAACTCTTTGTTGGTTTACCACGCATATTTTGATAGCTTTGTATTTTCATCTCCAAGCCATAGTATAGGAAACCCTAACACCCAGTTTGTGCTCAACCAAATCTATGAGATCCTTTGGTGCATGAGTCTTGTAATTTCCTGGATAATCATCTTGCAGCACAAATGCGACCAAGATTAGTGTGCATTTTTCCCCTTCCTAGTTGCACTTTCAGTTATCCGAGCGCAAGTATGCATCTTCTGATACGTCCTTATAGTGAAAAAAATCCAAGTTTTTCAGCTTTGCAGCTCACAAATACCATTTGCAACCTACCCCACAACACTATAATAAGTAAAGTCGAGGCGTCCACTTCACTATATCAACCTCAAAACAATTCTTATGCACAACGTTTTCCACTAAATCCCTCACTTCATGTTTAGTTTCAAATTCTTGGTGCAAAGTCATGTTAATACCATCATCCCACTCAAAATGTACAACTAGTGTTTCAGATGGTGTAACAACTGCCAACTTCTCCATATCATCCCTTTCATGCATCACCCTCTTTATTGCCTTTCTCATTCTCATCCTCGTGAATATGAGGAGTAATCGTCAACTCCTTAAGACCGGCTGTATCATTATTAGCTCTTGCATCACTAAGAATTTCCTCATCCCAAGAAAATATCTCCTTACTTTGGTTTTCCAAGACAGATCATGTGACCTCCACGTGGAAGACAATACGCCCCTGATTTTTATCGACTTCTAAAAGATATCCTAAAACATCTTCATCATCGAAGATATAACATGGCCTCTTATCATCCATTCCTAACGGAAAGTATCTCAGTTTAATCCTTGTCGAAGCTACGTCAATCTTCATTTTCTGGCATATTCTATCAACCAAGTGAGAGTAAGTCACCTCCTCATATCTTCTCTTTGCAAACACTAACGTAGAAATATGTCGCTCTTTCTACTTCCATTGAAATTCATCTCTCACATCTGAATAACTACCCCCTTGATCAAAATGTATCACCACACATCGGTTGTTATCCATAGTTACCTGAAAAAGCATAATAAACGACATCACCACTTAGTAGTTGTACTGGTTATTTTAGTTATACACGTAGCAATGATGACATTCGTACTAGTTTTACCACTTATACTTGTTTTCATGTTACACTCGATATTACAGTTATACTAATAATACCAGTAATACTATTTAAATTGTCATACTAATTTTACCGGTACACCTATTGTATATGTTACTAATATACTTATCAGTTGTACGAGTTGTATGTTTTGTACTAACCATCACAGTAACACTAATTGTATCAGGATACATATTTTATATATTACTAATAGTTGTACCAGTTTAACTAGTTATTTGTTTCGTATTAACCATCACAGTAACACTAGTTATACCAGTATACATATTGTACAAGTTACTAATAGTTGTTCCAGTTTAAATAGTCGTATGTTTCGTAAGAACAATTAAAGTAGCACTAATTATACCAAAATTACCACTTCAACTCTACTTCTACAATTTCATGATTCTAATTATATTTACATCATATTCAACTTCAAATCCCTACTATTACCTTCATGTCTTTTTTCAAACATGATTCAACCAAATCTAATTTACGAGAGAGAGAGAGAGAGAGAGAGAGAGAGAGAGAGAGAGAGAGAGAGAGAGAGAGAGAGAGAGAGAGAGAGAGAGAGAGAGAGAGAGAGAGAGAGAGATAGAGAGAGAGAGAGAGAGAGAGAGAGAGAGAGAGAGAGAGAGAGAGAGAGAGAGAGAGAGAGAGAGAGAGAGAGAGAGAGAGAGAGAGAGAGAGAGAGAGAGAGAGAGAGCATTACCCAAGTTCATCAATGGAAGAAGATACATGATTTGTTGTAGATGTTTATGTTGTTCGTCCTCCAATCTTGGTTTGTGAAGAATTGAAGTGAGGAAGAATGGTGGTTACGTTAATTGAAGAGGAAGAAGAAGAGTGGGTCCCACACAAGGAGGAGAGAAGAAAGGAAAATTGTGTGGCTCCCATTCATTTTCATCCAATGGTGTAAATCACACATTCATAATGGGACCTCATGGTAATTTACCATTTTGGGGTCATGTAGAATAGATTTGGTTTTGTAGAATAAGTGATGAGGGTTGTTTCCTATATTAGATTAAATGTTCCATTCTACCGTCCGTAATTCACTTCACCAACTCTAGGAGTCAACATGGACTATATATTCTCTCTCCTTCATGCAAAGACGATATGATTTCCCTCTTACATGCAAATATGTCATTTATGTGTTATATACGTTAATTGTATTTATATAAATGTATCTCTTTGTACAGAGAAAGGAAAGCATTATACATACACTTTTTGGTTATTCTTTTCATTTCTTCCTATTCTCTTTCATTCTCTCTTGTTATACTATAAATTCTATCATTTCTCACATTTTAGGTCAGTAAAAAATATTTTGAACCTCCAAAAATTAATAAATCGATTGTTGGCAGAGTGGTGGGCTCACAAACCAAGTGATATGCATGAGGGCCCATTGACAAGGGCACATGTTTACATCATCCTTTCCAAATAGCCCTTTATATTAGCTTTGTTTTCTTGGCATAGGCAGACATAATTACTTCCTTCATTGTCAATGTTTCCTTGCCATTTCCATAATTAAAAGTGTGGACTAACATGTCATACTAGGGTGGCAGGATCATCAAGATCTAATAATCATGATATTTATCTTACATTTTAATATTCAAAGTCACAATATTATCAACAATTTTATGAAAACTTTAAGGTTGTCCTCAATAATTTTTGTTCCACCATTTTGAAACTTGCAAAGCTTGTTTGGGATAAATGCGGTTAGGAAGTGTCTTTGTTTGTTAATCTCCCTCAAGCACCTTCCAAACTCAATTGCTGTTGCTCTTTCATGACTTTTTTAAAACAATATTCAAAAGACTACATCAAATCAAATTTCTAGCATGTATATCTTTCTCTTTAGCCTTTGGATATACGAGTAATCCATCCTCTGGCTTAGGCTCCCATTTGTCTCCACTTTAAGATCCTGATGTATAAATTTATTCAAGTCCTAAGCCTTGCAACTTTAGTTGCATCATCATCTTAAACCAAAAAATATTGTATCTCGATCATACCTCCGGCAATCGGAAACCGAGGACAAACTCTCTCTCATGATTGTATCTCAATTTCACCACCTCTCTCTCTCTCTCTCTCTCTCTCTCTCTCTCTCTCTCTCTCTCTCTCTCTCTCTCTCTCTCTCTCTCTCTATCTCTGTATGTGTGTGTGTCTATAACAACTGTCACAACCTATCTTCTCTCTCTCTTCGTGAGGAAAAAGAAGACTTAACCAAAAGCGCCACCGATTTAGTAATATTGGACCTTTGTCTTCTTACTTCTTCAATGCAGCGCAATAAAAGATCCGGCTACGAAAGCCCACTTTCGTAAATCATATATAACCTGATAATAACCCAATTGAGTAAACTGGAATAAACCAGGAACCTGAAAATTAACTCTTAGTTCTTGCAAGGTGAGGGTTCAACATTTTTTGTGCAATGTCCTTACATTTTTAATTGAGTTGATTTTGTATTCATCTTTTCTTTTCCTTGTCGTTAAAACAACTCCAATTAATTCTCTTGACTTTAAGGAAGTCATGAATATTAGATGATATGAAATGAACTATCAGAAAGAGTCCATTTTACATTGTGTTTTAGAGGTCACACAATAATAATTATATATAGGCTTCAACAATCATTCGAACTGGTAAGTGATATCTTGTATCCAAGATGGTTGGAGGTGGCTCTAAGACCGTAAAATTAGGCCTTACCAAATCCATATCATCATATTAAGTAAATTTCATTAGACGAAATCCTAAAACAGCTCGATTATCTAACAATCTCCAAAGAATCGGATAAACGACATGTTGCTATGAACATTGATGTATGCATGAAATAAACAATTTCACAACTCCATCTGCTACATATGGTTCAAAAAAAGAATAAAAAATGATATGACAGTGTCTGTAGTGTTAAAAAGACCAAGGAAGTAGAATACATCATAGTTTAGACCTATAAATTCGCTAAGACAAGTGAAGATGCACAATAAATAAAGAAGTATTCAATTTGTAAAATGGGTCAGCTTTCCACTAACAAAACTTACATTCGGCCCGACTTTTTCTTCAGATTTTCCCACAAAACATTAAGGTTTCGGCCTAGTTTTTACATTCTAAATTTATACTCAGAAACTCATCAAGTAGACAGTCTCCCGCATCTTTTAGTTGTCAAGTTATAAACTTTATCTAGTTGAAATTCTCCGAACTTCATATTACTTTTTATTTATTTACTCTGTTGAAACCGACCATCAACAATAGCAACACACCATGAATTATGAGAACTTTTTTAATTCATAGAACAATTTTGTAGGGCATGAAGCTACGTTAGGGGTAAATTGTGTTCTCTTATATGCTTAGTTTTAATTTGCACCATTTTATTATTTAAGGCATATTCAATATGGTTTGTTTCTAATAAAAATTTAAACATATGAACTCACTTTCGAAAGAATGAAAATTGACTTTGTATTTGGAAAATGATAGGTTATAACTAAATTTTTATATAAAGAAATCTTAAATATTTTAAAATGGTGGAAGAGTCACACACAACATTATGGTCAATTATCTTGTACGGTATGTGATGTTAGAAGAGTTATGATAGCGACATTAGAATTAGTCTATTTTTAGTATCAATATGCATATCTTAAACAAATATAGAAGTCATCTTCTACCATGACATATTGAAGCACTAATTTGCACACATATTGGGATGAATTGCTTTTACCTTATATGTTTCTGATAATAACATTTATAAATGTTTCCTTTATATGATTTATATGTCAAAGCTTAATATTGTTATGTTTTATATTATTTTTCAATTACGATGAGAATTCGGAAAGAGATGGAGAATATCTTAATCATGACTTTATTGTTTCTACTATTCCATCTCCTACATACGGTTCAAAAAATAATGGAAATTTGAGACAATAGTGTCCGTAGCGGTATATAGGACCAAGGAAGTAGAATACACTATAGTCTAAACCTATAAAATCTTGTAAGCCAATGGAAGATGAACTATAAATACAGAAGTCTTCTAATTTGTAAAATGGGCCAGCTTTCCACTACTAAAACATACATTCACGCTCCGACTTTACATTCTCAATTTATATTCAGCAACTCGTCGAATTGGAAATCTCCCACATCTTGTCGTTGTTGAGTTATACACTTTATCTAGTTCAAATTCTCCAAACTTCATATTGTAATTTTTATTTGTTACTTTTTTGAATCCCACCATCAACGATTGGCGCACAACATGGATTATGAGAACTTTCTTAATTCATAGACAATTTGTAGGACATTTAACTACATTTACCGTAAAAAAATTATCTTATATTCTTAGTTTTAATTTGCATCATTTGATTATTTAAGGAATATTCATTGTGGTTTGTTTCTAATATAAATTTTAAATATATGAAAAAAAAAAAACACTTTTGAAAGAATGAAAATTGACTTTATATTTGGAAGATAATAGGTTATAGCTGACTTTTTACGAAAAACTTAGATGTTTTAGAATGGTCGAAGAGTCACACACAAAATTATGGTTAATTATTTAATATGGTATGTGATGTTAAATAGTTTCGATAATGACATTGGAATTAGTCTACTTTTAGTACTAGTATGCATATCTTAAACAAATATAGAAGTCATCTTTTACCACGACATAATTAAGCACTAATTTGCACACGCATTTGGTTAAATGGATTTAACTTATATATTTCTTGTAGAAAACATTTATTAACTTTTCTATTATATGATTTACATATTTCAAAACTTAATATATTTTTATTTTTATTGGTTTCTGGTTACGATCAGAATTAGGAAAACGATGAATAAAATATGAATCTTGACTCTATTGTTTCTACTACTTTGAGTTGAAATATATTTTACTTTATCTTTTATTTGGTATTATTATTTATTTGAGTTGAAATATATTTTAATTTATCTTTTATTTGGTATTATTATTTATTTGATTTAGTTAAGTTCAAATTCTGGATTAACTTAATTTAGATTTAACAAAAATATTAGATGATGATTGTTTAGTGTGAAACTAAATTTGTTTTTGTTTTATCTTTTTCATTTTATTAAACAAACTTGGAAACTCAAAAACATATATATCTTTATCAGAGTCATATTGGATTTTAGAAATATTTGAAAAGATTTACACTAAAAGACACTTTTTGACTTCGTATTTTCACTCTAGGACAGCTAGCGACCTGCAATACCTGAGATAGTTACGTACTCTATACAATTCATAAATTCTCAAATCAACCTTTTACAAAGATAATACGGTAGCTATCCATTAACATCAATAAAAATAAAGTAGTGAGAATGAAATGGAGAATGAGTTTGGTGAAGAGAATCAGCTTATGGTTTAGTTTGTACCAGAAAGATTGAGAATCAAAGAGAGAGTGTTTGTGAAAGTTTAAGTGAGAATGATGGGATTATGGAGAGTGTTTGTGATATTCAGGTTTAATATGTACCAGACACAATGAGAGATGGTTTAAGAGAGTGTTTGAGAGTATTTGGAGATTAAGATATTGAGAGAATGAAGTAACCAGAGATTTATTAAACAATATATTTAACTAGCACTTCAGAGAGTATGAGACTATGAACCAGAGAATAAGTGAAGGAAAATGTTCAATTCTCCTTAGGAACTTTTTAGGTTACATGTGGGGGCTTTATAGCCAAGTTACAAGAAACTCACATCACATACAAACACATTAAAGTACTAGTAAAACAGGAAAACTTAACAACTAATTTTGTAGGGAAAGAAAGTTCACAGTAGGCTGGTGTGGACATACTGGCACATCCAGCATGGTGATAATGATAGGTCCAATGCTCTTTTCCTTAAATTTGGCATGTGATTTCCCTTCAGATTTGAGTTCAACCAGCTAACTTGTTCTAACAGCTACAAACAACTTCTAAGATTGTTCTTGTCGACATTAGGGTGTCCAACACTTTGCACCAACTTATCTTGATCATGATTCTTTTGTACATTGTTTGCATCAAATTTATCATGACCCTAACTTTGCACATGCAGCTTTGATCACAACCTTGATCACTTTATCTCATGATCTATTTTTCTTTTTTCCAACACTCTCCCTTAAGCTTGACAATAAGAATCCTTGGGCAAGCTTGGAACTGAGATTACTTGCCTCATTAAAAACCTAATTATATGGAAAAAGGAGTACAACCAATCCACTATGGGGTTTCCCATCTTCCACAGCTAGTAAGGCACCACTTCCTTTCCTTGCTTCACACACAAATTGATTCCTCTTAAACCTTCTTCTTATTTCACAACTTGTCTCCCCTTTTCTTATGGTTTCTTGCCTTCTTCATGAGTTGAGATCAAGCTAGCATGTTTTGGGATGATAATGAGGAGTGTCTTCCCTCCTCGCTTGAACTTCAATCCTCTACTTTCATCCCTTTTTAAATGTCCTTGCAAAGTCACTTCTAGAACAGATTTGGTAGGGGAACTTTGCAAAGAGTCATCAGCCATCTTTTAAGTGAACTGACCATAGGAATCCTTGGGCAAGCTTGAAACTGAGATTACTTGCCTCATTAAAAAATTAATTATAGGGAAAAGGAGTACAAGCAATCCAGTTTGGGTTTTCCCATCTTCTAGAGCAAGTAAGGCACCACTTCCTTTCCTTGCTTCACACACAAATTGATTCCTCTTGAACCTTCTTCTTATTTCACAACTTGTCTCCTCCTTATGGTTTCTTGCCTTCTTCATGGGTTGAGATCAAGCTAGCATGTTTTTGGGATGATAATGAGGAGTGTCTTCCCTCCTCACTTTAACTTGAATCCTCTACTTCAATCCCTTTTTGAATGGCCTTGCAAAGTTACTTGTAGAATAGATTTGGTAGGGGAACTTTGCAAAGAGTCAGCAGCCATCTTTTAAGTGAACTGCTTTATCCTTGCTCAGCCAAGAATATCTTTGGTCAACTCCACTTATTTCCTTTGCTTCAACTTCAACAATGGATCATTGGCTTCTCATTTAACACCCCTCCTCAAGCTTGACCTGAGATTGAGAATATATGGTCAAGCTTGAAGCTGAGATGGCCAATGACAACCAGCACCTTGAGACCATGGCTCTCTTGGCTTTATGATGGTCTTTTTCTCTTGAAGACACCTCATTTTCACTCTCCATCTTTGATAGTTTGGACCAGTGGACAAGAATATGTACCCACTGGTTTTGCAAGAAACAAAAACTTTTATGAAGCTTATTGAATTGAGATGAGGTTTCCTTGAGTTTCAGACATTGATATACTCTCTTATCTTGAGTTCTGGTGAGGTTCTTCCCTCCTGTAAAACTTTTGGACTTGTGAATCAAGAGATGTATCCAAGGCAGTTTTTGAAGAGAAATTTTGACAGAGATTTTGTGGAAGTGAGAAAATGTTTATGCTCTAATACCATGTGAGAGTAAAGAGAAAATGCTTAGAATGAAGTGGAGAATGAGCTTGGTGAAGAGAATCAACTTATGGTTTATTTTGTACCATAAATACTGAGAATCAAAGAGAAAGTGTTCGAGAGAGCTTAAGTGAGAATGATGAGATTATGAAGAGTGTTTGTGATATTCTTGTTTATTATGGACTAGAGACAATGAGAGGTGGTTTAAGAGAGTGTGTGAGAGTATTTGGAGATTAAGTTATTGAGAGAATGAAATAACCAGAGATTTGTTGAAGGATAGACTTAACTAACACTTCAGAGAGTATGAGAGAGAGTATGAAACTATGAACCAGAGAATAAGTAAAGGATGAGGTTCATTCTCCTTAGCAATTTCGTGGGTCACATGTGTCGTCTTTATAGACAAGTTACAAGAGACATACAAACACATTAAACTATTAATACAACATGAAAACTTATACAACTAATTTTGTAGGGAAAGAGAGTTCAGAGAAGGCTGGTGTGGATATACAGACACAATCAGCATGGTGATCAGCATGGTGATGATGAAAGGGTCCAAGGCTCTTTTCCTTAGGTTTGTCATGTTACTTCTCTCCATATTTGAGTTCAAACCAGTCCACTTTCTCTAACAACTACAAATAACTTCTTAAAGTGTTTTTGTCGATATTAGGGTGTCCCACACTTTGCACCAGGTTATCGTGATCAAAATTCTTTGTACAATGTTTGCACGAAAGTTATCATGACCCTAACTTTGCACATGCAGCTTTGATCACTGTATCTTATGCTCCATTCTTCTTCTTTCCAACAACATCAGGTACATTAAATTGATATGTGATCAACAAGGAAAACTATCTACACCATCCATTAGCCAACCAACGTTTTAGAGAGACTATGATCCATGATCAGTATCTACAGATCAAAATCAAATCAACATACCCATTCTGATCTCGAGAACTCCTTCATCCATGTTGATACCAACCGCCACCACTGTCACTATCACATATCGAATAAATCAATCTACTCCCCAATTCTTGTGAACGAAAAAGGAGCACAATGGAAGGGTGAACAAATAAGTCAATATATATATATATATTAAAAGAGAAATATTTTTAATAAATAACCTTTAAAGTGTAATATAATCACAAGATTGTCATTATGCTGATGTGTCAGCACAATAGGGCTTCTCACACATTATATAAAATGATACGGACCCCAAATCCATGGTTCCACCAGAGATGACCCAAGCCTTCCAACCCGGCCACTTAGGAGACTGCTGCGACAGAGGTTCAGTAAAAGAAGCATATCTCACGATCCAGAACGACATTTTGGATGAAACCAATTTTAGAAGAAATCCAACTCATATACTTATCAGTGAGGATTGGAATCAACCGAAAATATTGACGGAGAAAGAAGTTATGAATTTTACAAGTCAGAGGTTTCCTAGTCCATCCATTTGCGAGTACCGGATTTTAGGAGTGAATTCCAGCCAAACCAAGGACCGGCTTGAACAAAATCCAATTGGAGAATTGGAGATGGATTTATTATCTTTCCAGAGAATCAAGAATCAATAGAAATGGACGTGGGAAATTGGAGATACAACCAGTTTACCAAAACCGGTTATTAGAAGCCAACTATGGAAAGATTGTGAAGTTAATTGGTCTAATCCTTGCCAAACCGAGATCAGGCAGCCAAGGCACCTTCCACACGATCTAAGGCCTTCAGAAGACATTCCAAAAGATTTAATATGGATCAGCATGCAGAAGAATCAAGGCCAGAACCAAATTCAATTAGGAGATCGACATGGTTTACAAAAATTGGCCAAACCGATGCCAAGTAAGGAAAGTCCTTTATTTCTTCAATTTGGTTCAGACCAAACGTATCTATGGAGGCCAGGAGTTAATCTTAACCATCCAGAAGACATAAAAGAGTCCCTCAGATGCACCCACACCCAGAGGATCAGGCGGATCCTCATGCACACCCACTTTCCATATGAGGCTGCATTCACACTACATGCCTTAGGAGATATTCTTCAGATCATTCCACAAGACCAACGACCATATTCTCTTTTATTGCTACAAAGGAGTAAATCATGGAGACTTGAAGACCATGGACATATCCAGAAGTTGTCCAGATACAAGGATCAATCGAGTTTCCTTATGGAGAGGCTCAAATCAAGCTTAACGGCTAAATATCTTCAAGGAGCCACTCTTCTGATTCTTTTGCTTAATTTTCGTGTATTTTGTTTCCTTTTTAGTCTTTTGACCTTTATTGTCATTCCAGAGATGAGCCTATATAAGCTCAGCTCATAGCTCATTGTAAATCACCCTTGATCATTGAAAGTAATAAGAAATCGATTTCTGTTTTTAACAAAGTTGTGTATTCTTTGTTTTTAGTTCTTTAGTTCTAGGTGTGAGAGTCACTTGGTTCTATTGAAGCCACGTCCAGAGAGTCTTGTGAGATTCAAGTCAGTCTGTTCGTCCATTGATTGAGAGAGTCAATCCCTATCCATCGATCCATCCCATCCATCGGCTTAGTTTGAGAGTGATATACATCCAGCAAGCTTTGCTCCATTGCATCCACCAATCCGACCATACTTCTCATCTTATCACTTTCTTATTTTCTGTTTATTCATCAGCACCATTCGCATCTCATTCATTTTCATCTGTTTCAGGTTATCAGGTTGGATATCGGTCATATCGACCATTAGAACACATCCCGGGTCGATCCGTTTAGAACCTCAGAAACCAATCTGGACGACCCCCATTCTGGGCTGCAACATAAAAAAACATATCTTACTACAATAATTACATTTTTTCTATTATTAGACCTCCATTATATATTATTAACATTACTAAAATTAAAAAAATACTATACATTCTTTCCTTAAATAAAAGCTACGGAATTACCTAATATGGATAACAAATATATGACATTAATGATTCTGAATAATAAAGATTTGATAACAATTTTTTCATCCTCCATGATTTAAAAAAAAATATTCTTAAAGAAAATTAAACAATCACATTAAACATATAATAAAAATAGTTTTTTCTTATATGCTATATTTTTAAGTTTGTTAAATGATTATAAATTACTAAGAATGTTAAATCCACATTGAAATTTTTTAATCAATAGTTTAACTTCTTTTTTTATAACAACACACAAATGATCATAAAATCATATAAATATGAAGTTTAATTATATATATATACATATATATATATTAAATTAAATATATATATCATATATAAAATAAATAAACATGTTAATTTCAAAATTTGCATTTATTAGTAAGTCTCAATTAATAAATATTCATATTAATAAAAATAAGATTTTGTTACAGCAAATATAAAATTGTCAATAAAATCAAAACACCTTAATTAATAAATATTTATATTAAGCTAGATTGTATATCTATGTCAATATAATTTAATTTTAATTATATACCACATAAAATAATAAATGATTATTTAGATTTTTTTACCAACAAAAATTTCTGTAAATAAAAGAGAGATTGTTTTATGTATGTGCTTACTCTAATTTAATTATATACGTAATAGTTACTCGTTTCTCAATTATTCAATATAATTATTATTGCATAATACGTAAATGAACTCAAAATAAATAATAATATGTATAAACAATTTGTATACATAATTAATGTTCATTCCGTGCAATCGTCAATCTCAAATGTTATTTGATCACATCATTTCAAAAATACAACTCTTCATATCAAAGTGAGATGGTAAATTATAATATCCGGATGATAACGTTGAGCTCATGTAAATTAAATAGGTTTAAGAAAAAATATCAGCAAACATGACCCTACTCATCAAATTTATGTTAACGGTTCTTAACTTTACGTTTGAGGACTTATGACATGATCGTTAAACGATCAAAGTTAATATTCAACGATTATTAGTATATAAATTTCACTCCGCGCATGCGCGCAGATAATCACCTAGTATATATATATATATATATATATATATATATATATATATATATATATATATATATATATATATATAACAAGTCAATTGAAAATTAGATGACTACAACGTTTGAGTTGTCGAAGTAGCGTGGTTTGTAGATATCTTAGACGGTATTTATATTCTTTTTTTTTAGGGATTTTATCTGAACTCTTGGGAAGGAGGTAATGGAACTCATTGTAGTGTGAGAGATTGATGACTGATTTAAAGGTGAGGAGTAAAGATGATCTCTTATCGTCTAGGCAAAGTGTTACAGAGACCTGAAGCTGAAGTCAAAGGATTACAAGGAATGTCAAAGAGTAGGGTAAACGCCTAAAGAGAATATATTAGGGAAAATCGCATAAAAAACCTTCAAAGTGGCACACATTGACACTTTAAACCTTGAATTTTTTTGACTATCACTTTAAACCATCAAAGTGACATTTGTATCACAAAAAACCTCCAACTTGGTTTACTTGTTCATCAAGTGAAAAATTGACATGTTCAACAGGTAAAAGTGATAATGTGTATGTTTTTTCGAAAAATAATTATTATTAAATTAACAAAATAAATAAATAATTAAATAAAAGTTCAGAAAATTAAATATAAAATCAGAAAACTAAAATAAACATTCAGAAAATTAAATAAAATTCAGAAAAAAAATTAGAAAAAAAAATCAAAAATAAATTAGATTAAATTAAAATACAGAAAATTAAATGAAATTTGAGAAATTAAAAGAAAAATAAAGAAAAAGCAAAAAATTCAAAAAAAAAAGAGAAAATTCCAAATAATTTTTTTATTACAAGATTTTTGTAAATAGATTTATCATCGTTGACAATAACAATTTCAAAGATATCACTGATGATGATGGTGGTTTTTCACATAACCATTAACAATGACGTTTTTGACATATCTTTAACGATAATTTTCGACATTATCATTAAAAATGATTGTAGATATGTCAATAAGGATGTTTTCGATATCATTTAAAACAGTAGATATATCAAGGTTTTTTTAAATGATAGATAATGTCAAAGTTTGTAATGATGATGTCAGAAACTATCATTAGAGATATGTCAATGATCAAGCTATCGTTAGAGATATATTAAAAACGTCATTGTGAATGGTTATTTGAGAAACCATCATCGTCATCAGTGATATGTTTGAAATTGTTATTGTCACGATGATATGTTTGTTTTATTTAAAATAATCTTGTAATTTAAAGTAGAATATTTTTTTTATTTTTTTTTAATGTTGTGATTTTTTCTTTAACTTTTGTTTAATTTTCTAATTTTTGTTTCATTTTCTGTATTTTAATTTAATCTTTTTGGTTTTGGAATTTTTTTTAAATTTTTTATTTTGTGGTTTTTTATTTTTGATTTTTATTTGAGTTTTTTCATTTTAATTTTAATTTTTGGTTGTTTATTTATTTATTTATTTTATTAATTAAATAATTATTATTTTTTGAAAAAATCTACACATCATCACTTTTACCTGTTGAACATGTCAAATTTTTACTTGATGAACAAGTAAGCCAAGTTGAAGGTTTTTTGTGATATAAATGTCACTTTAAAGGTTTAAAGTGATAGTCGAAAAAGTTCAAGGTTACTGCGTGTCACTTTCAAGACTTTTTTTTATGCGATTTTCCAGAATATATTGAGCGAGCTTGGAAAATATTGGGTTAGATTGAGTTTTGTAAGCATCGGGCTTTGTCACTCAAAAAAAGCCCAGTCCGAGAAGATAATTATTTGACTATACGAAGAAGAGGTTTGCTTGAGTGCTGATGTGTTGTGATTTGTCTCAACCTACTTACGACGTTATGCTCTATATGAAGAGAATATTCTCCATATAGGTTCCACGCTACTGTTATTTTATTTTATTTTCTCATTTTTGAAATTGTTTGTGGTGCTGATAATCATTTTGCTGTATTTTGAGCGGTGTTGGTGTGCTAGGTTCAGAGCCGTCCCATTTCACTTAAGAAAACAATGGTTTAAGGCATATAAAACTTAGGGGGCACATTTAGAGCATTTTTCTTTTATATGGTATAATTTTTTTATCTTGCAGCCGTACATACAAAATGCCACGCTAAACCATACTTATCCTGCAAATTTTAATCTTTATTTCTTTGTATGTTCACACACTTATTTAATTTAATTTTTTACCATACTAAATCTTTTTCTTTCTATAATATTTTCTTTGTTAGTTACTTTTATCTCATTTTACATTTATTTTACAAATTAAATTTCAATTTAAAGTAGCATATATTTTAAATCATAGTTTTATATGAACTCATGTGTGTTTTGTAATATTTAAACATGTAATATGTATATTCCTTGGTGTTTTATAATATTTAAACAATTTACTTATATTTTTTTATTTATTAAGAAATGTATATACATGAAACTATATTTTTGGCTTATGACATTAGAGACTTTAAGCACGGTCTGGGTATGTTGGTGTTGGGGTGTGAGGTGGTGGTTGTGTGTGGCGAGTTGTTTTGTGTATCAATTTTTGTTGAGATATGTCGTTTTTGTATGCATTTTGATGTTCAAGTATTAATGTGGTTGAGTTTTTTTTTGTTGAATATATGCAATAGTGTTTCTGGAACTGTTGTTTTAGATATTTGTATGAGAAGAAACTGTGAGGCGTAAATCTTACAATGGCCGACTATTGGAGAAACCAGTAACGTTGGTCCAAGACGAACCGTCCTAGATGTTGTGTGACCTGTTTGTTGACCTGCAGATGAGCAAAATCTTGTAGCAAACATGTGTGCCACAGTTGAACCATTTGTGTGTTTAGATTTGGTTAGGCAGACTTAAGATACAAGCAGCTTGCCTTTTTGAATGCGAGAAATTTCCTTAGCTTTACGTAGCTTGATCCTCAGCTGGCGAGCTAATTTGGCTGCATATTTTAAAATTTTGAAAGGTTATTAACTTGATGCCGGTGATTTAAATTAAGAATATGCAAGACTGTGGATTCTAGCAGCTTATACGCTTCAGTGAGACGTACCTTTTACAGTTGTTGCCTCTCATGTGCCAGTGGTGGTTGACTTTCTCCTCATGTATCCATGGTCTTGCGCCATAGAAGCTGTGTTAGTAACTTATTATTGCGTTGATTTGGTAAAACAGTAGTACGACTAATGGGTGTCATGAGATTTGTTTTTTAATAGGTAAGTGTGGATAACTTTTTGGATTCATTAAACATGTTAGTGACCATGCAGGCAGTGTAATTAAATGTTCACAAACGAACATAACCAGCTTTGGAAATAACTTACACAAACGAACCTCACGAAACAGAGTATTCTTGTGCCGCAAGTTGAAAAGTGGAAGTAGACATAGAATCGTTGAAGGAAAATAGTAAATACTTAAAGAAAAGAAAAGTCATTTGAAACACATAGCCAAATATCTCAAGTACCACTTATTTATAAAGAAATTTTTTTAAGAAAACGATAAAACGCAGCTGTGAAAGTCTGCAACATTCCATTAGGCTCCAATAATATGAAGCTTAACCACTGTGAACATGTTTTTTTATAGTGTCAGATCAGTGGCTATTCCTGGGTTTCCTTCCACTATGGCATGAGTAATGGGTCCGTGTTGTTGAAAGAAGCACCTCTTTAAAGACTTTCAAAAGTTATCTCTATACACAACTTCAACTCCTGGCATATCATTGCCGGTGTTGTCATCACTTGCCTGTGGAGGAGTAAGGGTATACATAAGATAACAATGCTTGGGCTGCTTAAACGTAAATATAAAAAGAGATTACCTGCTCTGCAAAATCAGGAAGGGGGAGCGCTGGCTGCTATCAAGAATGTGGGATATGGGAAGGCAATGTTATGTGCATCCTCATTCCGACAGCCTGTTGAAACATCATAAGTAATTAAAAAGTCCTTCAATTTTATTAAAGCTACACACAAATACCAGAGGCCAATTAATGAATGATGCCATGACTGGAGACACTCCTGCAAAATGAACATTGGTGAGCTTGTTCATTTTAGCATCGAAAGCCACAAACAGAGCAGAGTCAGATGCATTTTCTAATGCCATCTCCACCTCGTACTTGTCATCAGAGAGAGAGACGACTGGTTAGGTGTTAGGGTTATGCAGATTTTTCTTGTGAACATATATAAATCATGTATAAAACCGATTACATCATAGAGTACCTTACAACGCCTACAGATTTTTCAGCATGACCGGCTCCATACACAAAGGATGAAAGCACACGTTGAAGTTTCCGAGAGCACTTGGAACAATGAGATATAGCACCAGCCATTTGCTGTTTCAATCATCACCATATTTTTGTATTTGAGAAGAACGTACCACAACTTATGAAGATCATCTAATGACTTGAGGCACAATTCTGAAGCTTTCAACCTCGACCTAACACACCAGAAGCAAAATGAACACTCCTTAATCTAGTACATTTTATGAACACCCCAAAAGTAGTAGATTATTCAAATATAAAACATTTCACCATCTTTGTTGATGTTGTCAGCATCCTAGAAGCAGAGCATCCGACAACCTCTTGAGGCGAACGGATGAGGCGTAGGTCATCAGAGGTGACAAAGATACCTGCAGCTGTAGCTGCAACCACATCAGTTTCAGACATTGTGCAGAGGGGGGATGATTTTGCGAGTTGCAACTTTTGTAATGAGGCTAATGGATGTGGTGTTATCTGATCATGATTCAGTTATTTATAGTGTTCTGTTGATATGATTTTGAAAATTATATACCGATGGTAGATCAATTGTGATAGTTATTGGTAGATGAGCGTATGGATTGAATGAGAGAAATACATACCTTGGAAGTCAGAAGTCTGAAATCCACAAGCAAGAGTGATACATGCCTTTAAAACTTCAAGCTATAGGAAAGACTCTGATATCGTACGCAAAACAGAAAGGTATGATCAATAACACGACTAACATGCAAAATAATCAAAATAGAGATCACGCGAGAAAATCAAAAACGAAACCTTGATTCGTTGGAATGCTCAGGATGATGTTCACAGGATGAATGCTCACCTTTTTTATAGGTGGAGATCCACCGCCTTGAGGAGAGATAATAAGTATTGAATGAATAATCAAGAGTTAATACAATTGTCATTGACAATGAATCAATGCATCTAGTAACAGTTCAGAGGAGAAGAATCTTAGACGAAACGACACGTAACTCGACCCAGAGATTCTCACAAATATTCGTCTCACACAACTCTCCAAAAACTCTATCATCGGTTTATCGGAGCAGAGAATGAAGAAACATAGCTAACCCTAGAATTCAATCGTCGCAAAACTTGAAGAAGGTGAGTATTTCTTAATGGGGCTAACCTTTTGTTTTTGTTATCAGCCTAAATAAGATTTTGAGACCGATTATAAATCGTAAAAGTCCAACTTTTCCAAATGAAAGAAACAAATAATTTTTTAAGAGGAAGACACGTGTCAGCTTTTTGTTTACTTATTTGATGAGGTGGCAAAACCTAGATGGAGGAAACTATTCTTTATATAATAACAAGATATAGATATCAATACGGTTTATTAACTTATGAAACATTTACATACCAAGACACTTTCTATGACTTTAATTACATTGTAGGACACATTTATATACAGACACATTTATATACGGACACACTATTCTTAACTACTTGAGTCATTTACAGAATTGATCAATTTTTCAGTTTTAATTACAGGGGAGATCAGAAGTTGCTACAAAGGTAGTTTTTTTAGGTGATATACTCTTTTGTCCTCCAAAAATTGAAAAAAACAAGGTTATAATAGTATTTATGTTTCTTGTACTTAGTTAATGTAGTTAGTTAATTTGGTGGTCTAATTAGTTCAGTTACTCACGGACACGAGGGAGACGGTAAATTCAAGTTTGTTTTTGTAATTGGGTCCGTAAAAAGTAACTTCTTCTGGACGAGTTCATCTTCGGATTTGGGAACGGAGTTTGTTTGAGACGGTGAGAAAGAAAGTGCCGGAGACTTACGAGGAAGACGATGTCGTCTAGAAAGAAGCGAGCGATGAAGGGTAAAGCAAAAGGTTGGTACTTTCATTGTTTCCCAATTCAGAACTTGTGTGCGATTTGTTTTTTATTTCGTTCCTGATTTTGTTGCGGTTATTCGATATATTGTTCGTCGGTAAGCAGAGGTGGCGGAACCTGAAGATGAAGTTGTTAACGAGAGGTTACCATCGAGGTTGTTTTCAACGGATCGGTACCCGAGCAAGAGGCTGAACTATAACTCATCTTTGGAGTACCTTCTTCTGGTGAGGGATGTGCTTGAAGGCACTGGAGAGATAGAGAGGCTTATGGGTTCGTGCTTTGGACACTTGTTTAGGTTGTCGGTGAGAAGGTGTGCCTTTTCGGCAAAGCTTGTGCATGGCCTACTTACTAGACAACTAGTAAGTAAGAAGAGGTTTGAATTGTGGACTGTATTTGGTGGGGAGCCATTGAGGTTTTCTTTGAGAGAATTTGGGCATGTCACTGGCCTTCCATGTGGGGAGTTTGAAGATGGATATGTCATAGATTACCAACCAGCAACAAGGAAAGAAGATTTCATCTACTGGGATAAGTTGTTTGGTGGGAAGCGCGATGTGTCGCTTGCAGACGTGGCAGCTATGGTTGCTAGAGATGGAGGGATGTCGGCAGGAAGGAAACTTCGACTATGTCTTCTAATTATTGTGGATGGAGTATTATTGGCAACAACGCAGAACCCGAAGCCGTCGTTGAAGAATGTGAAGCTGGTTGAGAATGTCAAGAATTTTCTTGCTTTCCAGTGGGGGATGGAATCATTTTGGTGGACTATTAGCACTATGATCCCACCGAAGAAGGTTATTGGGAAATGTGAGGACCCCTTGGTGAGTTTTGCAACAAATTAAGGCAGAAAACCAAAATCTTGGCTGGATTCCCGCTGGCTCTGCAGTTGTGGGCCTTGGAAGCTATTCCCGTGTTGCTTAAGCGTTTAGGTGGAAGCGACGATGTGAAGATGATTAGTTATGTGGGTGAGAATCTCCCACAACACACAGGTTTGGTTTTGGCGGGCGTGCTAGATGTGGAGCATGATTCACAAGTGTGTATGTGGCTTTTGTACGTATGAGCATCTTAAGTAGCGGATTTAGAGTATATAGTTATCCATGTGTGCTATTTATTAACCTGTACATGTGTCCATCTTAGGTAGCTGTCCATATCAACAGAAAAATTAGTTGTACATGATGTGTTATGTTGGCTTAGGTGCACATTTGGTGGCGTGCTTTAGCCGTCCAAATGTTCGGTTGAGGAAGTTGTACATATGTTCAGTTTAACAAGTTGTCTAAACACTGTTAATAAGGGTATGTGTTTTCCTGGGGTATAGGTGATTGCAGCTTGTTGTACAACCAATGGTGGAGCGTGCTGAGGAGGAGCCTGATGGGTGGGGGGAGTTTGACAATGAGATATTTGATAGGAAAGTGTCTACCCTGGTTGAACTAGTGGAATCGGGACATAAATTCAAGAAATGGGAATGGAGTGGCGGGGATGGAATTGAGCCTAAGTACGACCACGTGGATCATAGGGGGAAGAAAAGGAAAACACAAAGTGGAACAAGCAACTTACAAGAAGGACCAGATTTGAAGCAAAGGCGGCTGAGCCGATATTTCAGTCGGATAGTAGATGTTGATGCGGTCAAATATGAAGGTATAAAGGTTGATGTAGAAAATTTGAAGGCAGAGGTGGCCGGACTGAAGAAGATAGTTGAAAAACAGGGTAGGTGGTTACGGAAATACAAACCCACAATGAAAGACAAGTTTTCTAGCAGCCAACTGGGGGGGTTGCGTAGGAAAAAGAGGGTGTATGAAGAGACAGAGCCTAGAGGGCTGTTTAACGATTCTAACCCTAGAGATGCTGATAATTCAAGTGGGGAGAATGACCCTGTGGTTGACGATAGAAATGATGAGAAGGGGGAAACATCTAAAGAAGGAGATGCTGATAATACAAGTGGGGAGTGTAGTGAACATGCAGATGAGGTGGCATCTGTGCTAGCTAAGATGAAAGGAGATTTCGTTCCTCTTCATTGGGCAGAAAAGGGGGAAACATCTAAACAGGAGGGAATGGTGTTTTCTGGAAGTGGCACAAACGTTTTCTATGTAACTGAGGATGGGGTACCGAATAACCAGGTGTTTGGGGAGGGGGTAGTAGTGGCTAATGCTTACCCACTGACTTATGTTAAGCAGGAAAGCGGTGTTGGGTCTGAGTTAGGACAGGATGGGGCGCATGTTAATTGTGGAACTGAAGTTGTAAGTTTCTTGTCCCATTTTGAGTAGTTAAACAAGAATATTTATTGTATTTATTAAAAGCAAGTGGTGATTGCAGGATTTTGGTGAGCTAAATAAGCTTGTAGGTGTAATAACACATGGAGCAGAGCGTGCGGCAGCAGAACAGAAGGTGAACACCATGTTTCGATGGTCCTGTATTGTAGAGTAGGTCTTAAGTAAGGAAACTTTGTGTAGGTTGCTAAGAACAAGGATGGAGGTTCGGCGGAGGAAGTTGTAGATGACGGGGAGGGGAAGAGTGGTGTAGATGCTGAAGCTAAGGATGAAGCAACAAGGGAGAAGGTAAAAACATGAGTAACCTTTTTTGGGGTCTACACGGCTTGGTCTGAATGTGTATGTGTACATATTCTTGAGTGTTTGTGTGGACAGGTTCTTAAGTGTACATTTGGAAAAAAAAATTGAAGAACATAATTAAATAGTGGGATTATGAAATCTTATATTTGCAGGTTCCAATAGGTCAGGAAGACGAAATTGGAAGTGGGAACTTTTTAAGTAAGGTATTGAATGTGATTTGAAGTAGGTTGTCGTCTTTAACAATAAGTGATGTGCTGTGTGTTCATGTTCGTGTGTAGAATGGCGATGAGTATGAAGGTTTTGAGAGGGAAACGAATGAAAAGGGAAGGTTAAAGATCAAACACCAGGGGTATGTATATATACGTTTTGGTTGTACATGTGTACGACTGTCTGTATTTGTACATACATTAAGACATTGTAATTTTTTTTGGTTTTTCTGGTGAAGGTGTCGACTTCCGCAGCACTTGAGGTTGGTGGTGATGGCAGCGATTCTGAGAGTGACAAATCATTGAATGAAGAAAACCAGGAGAAGGTAACCAAAAACATGGAACATGTCATGTTTAACAGTAAATGATGTTAGTTTCTGATGGTGCGTAGAATGGCGATGAGAAGGAAGGTTTGGACATGGAAACGAATGAACATGGAAGTGATAAAGATGTAACACAAGGGGTATGTATTAATGTTTTTTTGGTGTACATGTGTACGACAGTAGGTGATTGTACATGCACACTTTATATTGTAATTTTTTTGAGTATATGGTAATGCAATGTTGTATGTGCATATTGGGGCAGCTGATGAGGAGAAAAAGGGAGGAGATAATATGGATAGGAACCTAATGGGGGAGGTAAATTGAATGTTAATTTATTTGTTAAGTCTTTTTGTTCTGGATTTGACATATTCTTGGACTGGTGAAAAGAACGCTGATGAGGACAAGGAGGGGGCAGAAGAAAGAAGTGAAGAGACTCCCATCGAAAAAGAAATAGCAGGGATTCCAGATGAGGTGGAAGAGGAGCAGAGTGACAATGATGAAGTGACTGAGGATGGAGAGAAGAAAGTATTAGATGTAAATGACTCGTCGCCTTGTCCGAGGAGCAAAAAACATAAACCGGTTGAGAGCGAAGCAGATTTGGCCTCTCTTTTGATGGCTAAGGTTCCTTTTTCTTTAGAGAAAATAGTACCAGAAGTAGAGGATACTGATTACTCTTTCTTTGAGAATGTCCTGCTTGCGAACCCAAAAGTGTAAGTGAGACTCATATATCTTATTAATGGATGATGAAAATTTATTTGACTTGGGAAACTGTTGTTGCAGGATGCATTTGAATGCTGGGAATTTCGATCTTGACAATCAGTTCTTCCTCGACCTTGCTAAGTCTCAAAAATGGGTGACAACAACGGTGAGTACTTGTTAGGTAATATTGATGTCTGTAAATGAAATTTTATTTGTCTGCTAAACTTTGGTTGTTGTTTATTTGAAACAGCATATGGATGCATTAATGGAGTATGTGGGGGGTGCAGACATGCGAAAATATTGAAACAAAAGCGATGTCTTTTTATCCCTCCTTGGTTTGTTGCCCATCTGCAAGGGAAGACTCGGTCTTTTAGAGAAGCTAAGTTCAACAAAGGAAGGGTAGTAGGTGATGCTAAACTGACAGGTTTCCTAACAAAAGAAGGGAAAAAATGGGGTGCGGATGTCGATACTTTGTACACGCCAATGATTTGGGATGATTGTCACTGGGTTGGGCTGTGTATCAGTCTATCAGATTGGCGTGTGCTAGTTCTAGATCCTAACCCAGACCTAAAGAAGATGGCAGAGGTGTGGGTATTGATGGAATGAGTTGCAATGATGCTCCCTTATTTGGTGCAAAATGTATGTGCACCCTAATCAGATGGGTCTTACGGCTTGGATCCTTTTGTAGTGGAAAGAATGGGGGGTGCATACCAAAACCAACGTAGTGGAGATTGTGGGCCAGTTGCCATTAAGTTTATGGAGCTACATGCTTTAGGGAACCCACATCCTAAGATGGATGGTTTGACAGACAAATTGGTGGATATCATGAGGAAGCAGTATGCAATGAATATGTACAAGGATTGGGTTGTACCACTATATGTAGACTAATGTAGTAATGTTTTTTTTTGGGTTTAAAGACTTTGCAAACTTATTTATTTATTTTGGAAAGTGTAAGGAGTTATTTTGGTATGGTATGGACGTTTAAGGGTTATAAGATTAATGGATGGTATTTTAATGTGTTTCAGTTGATAGTTTGATGTGTCCGTGGGTAGAAAGCAGGTGGATAAATATAGTGTACAAATGGACGCTAAAATTTGGGTGTTTCAGCTGTACGCTAACAATAATGTACATATGTACGCTAACAATAATTTACATATGTACGGTTATGGTTAAGTCACACAATATATGTTTTGAGAAAGTAAACAATTTGTAACCCAAGATATGTTTAAGAAAGTAACCCAATACTTGTAAATTAACCTAAAACATGCTGGTTGAGGGTGAGGATATATCGTTCAATTAAAGAGAAACAAAAATATATGAGACAAGGAGCACATTTTTCACATATTTTGGTATGGTATGGACGTTTAAGGGTTATAAGATTAATGGATGGTCTTTTAATGTGTTTCAGTTGATAGTTTGATGTGTCCATGGGTAGAAAGCAGGTGGATAATACAGTGTACAAATGGACGCTAAAATTTGGGTGTTTCAGTTGTACGCTAACCGTAATGTACATGTGTACGGTTATGGTTAAGTCAGACAATATAGGTTTTGAAAAAGTAAACAATTTGTACCAAGTCTTACAATACTTGTAAATTAACCTAAAACTTGATGGTTGAGGGTGAGGATATAGCATTCAATAGAACAAAAACAAAAATATATGAGACAAGGAGCACATTTTTCACATAAACCTAAAACTTGGTGGTGGAGGGTGAGGATATAGGATCCAATTCCGTAAGTTGGGACCAAGACATGAACACGTCCCGCATTTCCTGGTTTTTCGAGGACTTTTTGTCTGAGTGGGCTGCAATTGTATGTGATGGTGAAATTCTTTCCCGGATAGCTTGATGTTGTACATTGTGTAGGAAGCCTGGTGAAAGATATATGATGGAAGCAGCAGATTTCCGTAATGGACACGGCGATATTAGGTGTCCAAAGGTACATCGCTAAACGGTGTACAAGTGTGCGGTAACGGGCTGATGTACAGCGTGAAGTATGCATGTATGAAGTAATGAAATAATGTACTAATGTAGTAATGAAATAATTTATCACCCAGATTGTTTGCGCAACCTGCAAACCCAATACATGTTCAAGAAAGTTATTACGTGTAAATTTGCCAAAAAACAAAATGAACTGAAGATTGTTGGCCGAGGGTGAATGCGCTATCCAAAAGGTAGGTCCTGTGGATATAGGATTCACCACAGTCAAATAGGGACACTGCAATTGGTTCGGTTATGACCCGGATACCCACACCGCCCACATTTGTTAGGAACTAGCTTTTTCTTCTTAGGGGCCTGTAATAGAAAGCAAAGGTTAAAGTTTTGGTCCTGTAAAGAGAGTTAAAAATGGTAGGTGGAGGTGAAAATCTTACCGGTATCTTGCCCGTTGATTCAACACGCTTATCCTTTGGGCGTCCAGGTGGGCGTCGAGTTTGTGGAGGAAGAATGGAGACAGATTTGATCGAATCGGGGATAACATGGTCTCCAAAGGGGGCCTCAGGGTATATGACTCCCGCTTATGTGTCAATCCATGATTGTACTTTGTAGCAGTCTCCGAAAAGCTGGACATAGGGGAGCCATATAGAGTCTGCAGCCAATAGTGCATGCCCGCAAGGGATATGCAGCTTCTGGAAGACTTGACAGGTACACACTTTTGACTGCAGCGAAACTGTGTTGGGATGTCCGAAAACACCCTTAATTTGGTAGCTCCAGTCAGTGATGTTTGATATCTTACTGCCTTTGGTAAGCCTGATGTGTGTCTCCATAACCTTCTCAACCTCAGGTGTAACAAAACCTTTATACTTAACTGATTTGGTCCTTCTCGCAGAGAACCAGCGAGTCAACATGCGCTGTATGAACATGAACAGCTCAATTATAGGAGAAGATCTAGATTTGTTAAGAGAATTATTGAGTTGTTCAGCAATGTTGCTGGTTAGAAGGTTGTAACGATTTCCTGGAAAGTAAGTCCTAGACCATTTGGCAGTGCCAATTCCTTCAAGGTATTTTGCGCAAGCACCATTTGCTTGCCTTATTTTCCCGAAGCACATGTCAAAATCTCTTCGCCGGTAACTGAATGCAGCCTCACAAACCATTTTTGCTAGGCCTTATCGGGACACAACATTACGCATTAAGTGGACTATGCATGCTCCGTGGTGGGCCTTTGAAAACACTACTCGCTTGGCTTTGATAATGGAAGAGTGACGGTCTGAAATGATGGAAAGGGCATTCGAATCAGCAATTATCCTTTCAAGCTTGGTGAGGAACCATGTCCAGACATGCTCAGTTTCCCCATCAACAACAGCAAAAGCCAAGGGAAAAACTTGGAAATTAGCATCTTGACCGCTCGCAGTGAGAAGTACCCCTTTGTATTTCCCCGAAAGGTGTGTGCCATCAATAACAAGAACATGGCGTAGACGACGAAAACCATGTATTGAAGCTCCAAAAGCAAGAAAGGCATACAAGAAGCGTGTGTTACCTTCTAAATCAAGCTCAGTTCCAATTGCAGTTACAGTGTCGGGGTTGGTTGATTTGAGCCTCTCAAAATAGGAGGCCAGATTAAGATAAGAATCCTCAGCTTTGCCAACTATGTCATCTACCGCTTGTTCTTTAGCCCTATGGCATTTCATGTATGAAGCAGAAATGCGAAGGTCTTCCAAAACCAATTGCTGGAGCTGTGGAGATTTAGGACCGTTGATGGGCTCGCTGTAGCGAGAACGATAGACATGTGCAATGACTTTTGACGTGGCCTTCTTCCTATAAAGGTTGCGCGTTTCCAAAGTGCAAGAGTGGAAAAGCTAAGCTTTTTTTATAGTGTAGTAACCACAATTCGTTAGCTCTTTTGCAAATATGCGCCAGTCGCAACGAGTATCATGACAACTCAGAACAAACGAATCCCTGGTCGTCCGAGATTGCCTGAAATAAAATTATTGCTTGATTGCGTATATAGCTAGGCCAATTTGACAGTCTTCCTTCGTTGCATATAGTTTCCCGACAAATGGTTCTTCGTCATTGTCATCTATATTCAAGTCAGGTACATCTTCTGCTTCATATGCAAGGTCATCGGAAAGTGGTGGGATGTCAAATTCCTCATCACTGATCTCTGAGAGTGGCCTCGTCTCACGCACTGGAGGGGTCGGGTGGGGAGGCTGGGGCAAATTTGACGAAGACGGTTTTGTTGTACCTGTGGACGGGGTATGTTGCTGTCCACGTGGATAACCGGAATGATAGTCACTAGGTGAGGATGTACATGTGGACGTCGAAGGTTGCTGTCCATGTGGAGGTTTGGGATAATGTGCGCCGCTTTGGTCTGGTTCAGGCTTCCAATAGGTGGATAGTTCTCCGGATACAAGCACAATATGGTCAAACCCATCGCCAGTGGTGCAAGGAATGATATGTGGAGCAGTTTTCGGAACATGGATGCCAGCCATGACCTCCACAGCATCAGAACCACCCAAGTCGTTGTCGAGCAAAGGGTCCCAGAAGTCATGGTCGTATCCACGTGGTTGGACTTCTTCAATGCCTGGAGGCAATGAAGTCTCTGAACCATTTCCCTCTTCCTCTTCGAACTTCCAATTGTCAGGAATGTTGTCAGGATCTTCTTTGAACATCTCTTGTAGCATCTCATCTCCACATGAAATTGTTTCATCGATAAGTGAGAAATGAGGGATCTTCGATGGAAGTCTCTCAGGGCTGGTGGCTGTCTTGTCGGTTGTGTAGGCATAGGTTCCAGGAAATCATCATCATCAAAAAGGGAAAACCCAGGAATTTTTGACGCAACAGTTGAAGGTGGGGAGGTACAGCTTGAAGGGGGACATGGACCAGGGAAACGGTTGAAAAAGGTGGTTTTTTTTATAGGTTGGTTAGGCGTAGTGAAAGGGAAATGGTTCTCATCTGCTTGGCTCTGGTTGTATGTTGAAGGTTCTGGTTGTCTGTTGAAGGTGGCAAACATATTCATTCCCTTGTGAGCTTCAAAATGACGGTTGAAGTACGAAACAGACCCATCGTGGGTGAGCATTACCGGCGGTGTTGAAATACCGGTTGCAAGTTCCTTCATGTTCGGAAGCCAATAGCTCAGTGAGAGATTGGGAAACTGCATTGTTCGCGAAGAACTCCTTCAATACATTTTTCTGGAGTTTAAGCAACGACATTCCGGCACGAATTGTGACGATCCTTGACATGTGCTGCTTGTCGATAAAGAATGTCCAGATCCCATCTTCGGAGGGCTTCCATTCGCCAGCGATAACCATACAGTGCTCTTCCATTCGATGGAATAAATCTACAAGAAAGAAATAAAACATTGGTTAGGTGCATCGAATTACAGAGCAAAAAGAAGATTAACAAAGGTTAGCTCACCAAACTAAGATTAAAATCCAGTAAAATAAGAATACTTTACAGGTTAAAGATCAAAAGATCTTTGTTAATCAACAAGAAAAAAAGTCAGGGAAGAAAGTGGATAATGGGAAGCTGTCTTTTCCAGATCTGGGTAAGTGAATCTCAGCCATCGAAATAGAGACAAGATCAACGGTTGGGGTTTAAGCCTGCCAAAGATGGTTTTAGTTAGCCTAATAAATTTAAGGCAACTAATCAACGGTTGGGGTTTAATGGAACTACTAAATTTGAGGTTAGTTACTTAATGGCCAACTAAAGTAGTT